>JAQQAE010000459.1:0-33357 GCA_029823295.1 Pseudamia nigra
TGTGCAGGTAGGGGTGTGTAATACATACTTTATATGGGAGTTTGTCGTGGGTCCAGAACGGATTAATTGGTTTTACACGTATTCCAATGGAAAAAGTCCATTCGGATAACGAATCATTCGGATACTGAACGTGATGCCGGAACGGATTAAATTAATTATCCGAGATACCACTGTACTTACATTTTGAAAGGTCAACGCAAGATAAAGACTGAATAATGCATGTCTTTTGTACACTCCCTACTTAAATCTACTCCTGCGTCCTTAAAGGTGAGTGAGTCCATCGTCAGGGTGTGATGAGGACATGGAGTGTGTGGAAACAGATCCACCTGTAGACCATGTGACGCAGCGTTGTCAAACAGGACTACATCCTATTTGCAGGTCTGACACAGAATTAGCAGCAGGGGACACACATTACAGTAACAGCAGACTGACCACGTGGGGGCGTTTCTGAGCCGAGGGAAAATGGGACGAAGAATAAGACTGATGACCATTTGTTGACCAACGGACCTGACCAGAGAGGCTCCATACGGGTCGAATGTGGAAGAAGATCAAGCAGATGACTGAGCTCTGGTTCAACAACAGCAAATGTCGGCCAGATGGACGTATCATCAACATGTCAGAGGTCAGACACTTTTTATTCATGTGTCAGTAAGTAAGTCTTTAGAGGAAAAATATTGTTTGCATTAATGTAAGTCTGATATATGTGTTTTAAAGGTCCCAACCCAATTGAATTGAACTGAACTGAAAGAACTTGACTTATGCTTTTAGGTAAGTTCAATAAGTTGGGTTTTGAGGCTTATAGAAACTGTCAGGTAAAATGAAAGCTGTGAAAACATGAAGTTATGAGAATATGAGAAATCCACACAAGATCAGCAAAAGGAAAAACAGCTGCTTTTTGTTATTTCTGACATCACAACTCAAAACAGCCTGTTTGTTTTACCAGAGTGACTTAATATGAACAAACAGTCCAACAGTTTAAGAACAACATGTCTCAATGTGCAGTTGCAAGGAATTTATGGATTTCATTATCTACCACCTATAATATCATCAAAAAATTCAGAGAATCTGGAGAAATTTCTGGATAAGGCAAGGCTGAAAACCAACACTGAATGCCCGTGACCTTCGATCCCTCAGGCGGCACTGCATTAAGAACCGACATCACTGTGTAAACATCATGACATCATTTTCAGTTCCAAAACATTTCCTGAGTGCTGTTAAACAGAAAGGTGATACACTGGTAAACACGATCTTGTCCCAGCTCTTCTGGAACATGCTGCAGGCATCAAATTCAAAATGAGTGAATATTTGCAAAGAAACAGAAAATATCAGTTGGTTTTATTAACATGTTACACAACATCCCATCTTCATTGGAACTGGGCTTTGTGCGATAAAAGCGAGGAAGATGAACCCTGGTTCACACCAGACCAGCAGAGCTTTGAATAAACTCAAACAGAAGCATCTGTTGCAGCCCGGGAGCAGGTGACGCTTCCTTCCTCCTGGTGAAGGTTCAGTTACATTCCAGTGAAGTGAGTGAGGAGCTGCAGGGTTCAACTTTACCGCTTAAAGGAGGAGGAGGAGGAGGAGGAGGAGGCACCTGGAGGATATATCTCTAACTACGCGCGAACTCAGGCACATTTCCAAAGCAGAACGTGGCCGTGACACCTCGTTTCTTTTTGTTCATGTTTCGGTTTTAGTGGGAAGATGAGCAGTGAGACACCGAGACACGGAGCAGAGCAGGAAACCAACGCAGTAAGTAGTGACCAGTGATGTTTAACACAGTGAGATGCCTAGTTCTGACGCTAAATAATGTACCTATACCGACTTTATGTTTTTATGAACAATGGGAAGAGGCTGAGCGTAAGAAATCACCTTGGATAGATGAGGTTTATTGTCCATTCAGGTGCCCCGTAGTTCATGTTTGACATCTGCCTTTGTCAAACTCAAGCTCTGAAGCTTTTCTCATTGGGTCACAAATTTATTATTCGCCCATTTTTGTGCATTTTGTTTATTGTTATATTCATTTTTGGGCAATTTTAGGTTTTTTGTGAATTATGTACTCACTATTGGTTCATTTATTTGCTTATTTTGCTCATTTTGTAGATTATTGTGTTGTTTTTGTTCCTTTTTCCAGGATGCTTTTGTTTCTATTTGTTCATTGTTTTGCATGTTTTGTTCTTTTATCATTTTCTTAGGTAATTATTTGGTTCTTTTTGGCTTATTTTGTTAATTTTTTTTGTTTTGGTGATTATCGTATTTTCCTGATTAAAAGTCACTCTGGTATGTTAGTAGCGCGAGCCAAAAAATGCATAATGAAGAAGGAAAAAAACGTGTATTAGTCACTTTGCAGAACAAGTGGCGTCTGTTCGGAGCTCAGGCGCACGGCCGCGGGTGTGCGGCTGCGGCTCGCCTCCTCTAGCCGCTGTCAGTTTGACACGCGCCCTATAGTCAAATTTATTCCAAATATAAGTCGCTCCGATGTATTTGTCGCTCCCCTCGGCAGACTATGCAAAAAAACTGTGACTTTTAATCCGGAAAATACGGTATTTTGTTCTCTTTTCATCATGTTCAGGATTGTTGTGTTCTTTTTTTATTTCGTTTGTTTCGTTGATGATTTTGTTCATTTTGATGATTATTGTATTAAATACTTTGTTCACTTCTGCTCGTTTGTTTGTTTTCATTATTTTGTACATTTGGTGGATCATTTTGTCTTTTTTCCCCATTTCTGTTACGTTTGTGCAATATATTGTATATATTTCTTCAATGATCTTAATTTTGTTGGTTATTTAATTTATTTTGTGTAGCATTTAGTTAATTTCATTGATTATTTTGTTTATTTTCTCTCCATTTCTGTCCATTTTGTGGAATATATTGTTATTTTTTTCCATTATTTTGTTGCATATTCTGGTCACTTTTGTTCACTTTCTTCTTACCTTCATAAACGTACGTAGAAATTAATACATTAACAGTTCACCAGACTAAAATGAAGTGGTTGTCATTAAAAATTTCTGGGAGATTCCAGAGAGAAAACCCATGCCCTTGTGTGTGAGAATATGCTGAAGGCGTTGCAGAATCACATGTCACATCACTGTGGCAGTAACTTTTACTGTGGTTTTTATCTGTGTTGCTGTATAATTACAGTGTGGTGTCGCTCTATAATTACACATTTACTGAGACCTTTGACTGATTAGTTCATATCATATTGTGGTTTAACACAGAAATGAAAAGACTGTGATGTGAGAAAACAGTGTCACGGTTACATTCATGTAGAGTACTTTAAGTCAACTGAACACATGACAAAACATTTCTCTATTCAGTACCATTGTATTCTCAAATCAGGCTTTTTTTTTAGAATGTGTTTAGAGAAATGAACAGTTCATATTTCATGTATTTATTTTGCATCCTTAAGTGGCTTCAGAACATTCAACACATAAAACATTCAAGTCACAGAATAGCAGCAACTATTTAAACTATGTAAAAGGCACAATGTGGAAAAGTAGTAACTTAAAAACAAGAAATCAATGTGATTCAAAGGTTCCAAAAGTGCTCTTCCTGTTCCGGTCAAATACCCGTCCTGCTGCTGGGTTGAGGCCCACCTATGATCCTGTCCAGCTCTCTGTGTGTAAAGGCCCGTTTCCTGATATCTCCTCTATGCTTTTGAGACTGTGCACATGCACATATGGATATTCCATTCTGAAGGAGCAGGACTACCTGTGCAACCTGAACAGGCTGCAGGTATCGCTTCATGCTACCAGTGGTGATAATGACATTAGCAGAACACAAAACTAGTGAAGAATCAACTTGGCAGAATACAAATAGAGCTATTGTCTCATGCACAAAAAGTCCTTTTTATGGTGGGTGGCTGTGGCTCAGTAGGTGGAGTGGGTGGTCCATCAACTTGAAGGTTGGTGGTTCGATGTCCTTGATGAAATTTTTAGGAAATGACAAAAATCGAATAAGGACCAAGTGATTAGATTTTGGTGGTGATCCAAATCACCATCTCAGGATACTCTGTTTTTTTTGTGCTGACCAATCAGTGGCGCTGTCCATTTCAATGCTCAGTTGTCAACCAGTCAAAATTGAGAAGGGGCGGGACATAACGCCAAAGTTCTCCACACCATGATGGAGGAGAAACTATGGGAGAATGATCTAACACTGAAGGATTTCCATGATTTTATGAAGGAAGCGAATGTCCACAACATCTATTACGGTTTGAAACATTACTGTGTGAAAAGGACATTTTTACGTGATACCGTGACTACATGAGTAAAAATGTAAACAATTAACTTAAAAACGCAACGTGTGTCAGAATGTCATTAAATTCAAGCCTAAAACCTTCCCTGTGGACACAGGAAAGAATCATGTCATATGGGGAAATGAGCTTTCTAGTTTCACGTTTTTCATCTTGTTTTTTCATCCATTTCATCTTGTTGCTCAGCCCTTAACCCTGGATAAAAAATATTTGACATGTATCATCATTATTTTGAGTACTGACTGATAGGAACACTTATCTTCAGGACATTATCACCCAGTTCTAGTCTGAACACTTTGACCATCATTAGGAGAGACTGAATAACGACACCCTACAGCTTAGTTTTTGCAGCTGAAGCACAGTTTAACAATTAGAACAGATGCTGAACTTTGAAGTTAACCATTCATGATCAGAAAATACTTCACCTGACATGTTGGAATGCAGTTTGAAATATTTCCCGTCAAACTGTAACCTTAACCACCACCTTAAATCATTCTGTTCACAATCGAACGCCGTCCTGTCTTTACAGCGTTGTGTGCATCAGGAGCAGTGACGCGAATGAACAGATAATTTGTTTATACAGATACATGAAGCAGTCATGCCCTGACAAATACACGTGGAGGTAATAAATTCATTCCTGCATTAGATGCCAACTTTCATAATAAACAACAAAGAAATAAGCGATTAAATAACACATGAGCTTGTTTTCACTGAGACTTTGAATGTCATCATTTCAGTGTGTTGACTGAGGATTGCATAACCACAGTTTAATTAAATAAGAAATGGTAAATAAATGGACACACTTATAAACAAAATGGATACAAATGAACAATATAATAAATAAAAAGAACAAAATAAACCAAAACCAAATTGCTCAAAACAGTCAAACAGCTCTTTAGCAATCTATGGGTGACGTCACAGAGGGTTTGTCCATCTTTTACTGTCTATTGTCCCCTGTGTGTGTTTCATTCTTTGTACTTTAATATTTTCTGTCTCTTGCCCTGATCTCTTTTTCCTTAACCTCAAAAATATGCCTTCATGCTGAAAGCTAATCCTCACCCAAACCTCGTCTCTAATCCTTAACAAAAAATGAAACAAACAGTCACAAATAAAACTGAAACCGTTGCAAATGTCTCAGCATGCGTCTGCACTGCATTGGAAGCACTGCATAGTTTGAATTTGACATGTTTTCTGAGTGAGTAGTTTGTTTATTCTCTGCTCCACTGGTTCAATTTTTTCAGTTCAAACCCCAAAAGACAAGTTTATTGTTGATCTTAGACTCAAGGTTTTTAAAAAAGTCATTATAAACTAACATAATAACTTTTATTTATATTCAAGATTGATCCACATATAATAGGTTTTTGCTGTTTAAATGTAATATAATAAGATGTAGATCATTGAACAGTGAAAAATAAGCACCAACTCAGCAAAATGAAAAAAATAAATAGGAAAAAGAACAAAATATTAAACTAAATTTATAAAAATGAAGAAAAATGAAAAATACCATAAGAATAATGAACAATAATGGCCATGAAAATCAAGAAAATTAACATATTTTTAATCAATAAGAAAATGTGTATAAATGTGTAAAAATAATACACAAAGTGAACAAAATAGTTGACAAAAACTGAAAACTAACAAAATTAACAAAAGTTAAAGAAAAATTACCCAAAAGTAAAATGAATAAAATAAGCAAAAATGACTTTAAAGTAATAAACAAATATTGATACAAATGTACAAAAAAATAACAAAAGTAAGAAAAATAAAATGGAAATTAATGAACAGAATGAACTCTAATGAATGTAAAACAATCATTGAAATAAACTAAAAAATATATATATATATATATATATACAAAGTTGAATAAAACAAATAGCAAAGTAGCCCAAAGAATGCACAAAAACTTACTGAATTACCGTAATTTCCAGGTGATATGTTGCTCCAGTACATTAGTCACACGAGCCAAAAAATGCATAATGAAGAACAAAAAACTGTGTATTAGTCGCTCTGCAGAATATGTCGCATCTGTTCGGGGAACGCGCATCAGGCGCTCGGCCGCAGAAGGAAGAGCTCGCGGCTCGTCGCCCCTAGCGACTGTCAGTGTGTCAAACACTCTATAGTCGAATTTATTCAAGACACAAGTCGCTCCAATGTATTTGTCGCTCCCCTCACCAGACTATGCAAAAAAACGCGACTTTTAATCAGAAAAATACGGTAAACTAAACTAAAAATAAAATTACGTAAAAAAGTTTTTAAAAAAAGATTAAAAATTAAAATCACAAAAATGAATGAAGTGAACACAACTGAACAGTTCTAACAAAAGATGAGGAAAACAAGCAACATGAACAAAATAATGAACATAAGGAGCATCAAATCAAGAAAAGAACAAAATGATGAGAAATAATAAGGAAAAATGCACAAAAATGAAGAAAATTGTAAACAAAATGACCAAATAAGGTGCAAAATAATCAAGAAAATGAACAAGACTTAATAATATAATCAACAAAATTAAGAAGAGGATGAGGTAAGCAACACACAAAATGACACCACGCTTAAGAGCCATAGGAGTACATGTATAATAAATAAAGTCCGTGGTTGGACGGTGAAGCCTGTGCAGTGTGTGGTGATGTGACTCACGTGTCAGCTGGTCAGACCAGGTGAAACTGATGCCAACAGGCCAATCCAGTAAACACCACCTTTGTTCTCTGCTGGTATTTTGACACGAAGCAGAGAGACAGACTGTGTAAACAACAAGTCCTCCAACCCGTACACACTGAAAGGTTGTTTGTTCATACCCGAAATTACAGCCCAGGACTGTGTTTTATTAAGCCATGTCCCTACAAACAGTGTTTTTGCTTCTGACCAATGCAGCGCAGACACATGCTGAGACATTTGCAACAGTTCCAGTTTTATTTGTGACTGTTTGTTTCATTTTTTGTTAAGGATTAGAGACGAGGTTTGGGTGAGGATTAGCTTTCGGCATGAAGGCATATTTTTGAGGTTAAGGAAAAAGGGATCAGGGCGAGAGACAGAAAATATTAAAGTACAAAGAATGAAACACACACGGGGGACAATAGACAGTAAAAGATGGACAAACCCTCTGTGACGTCACCCATAGATTGCTAAAGAGCTGTTTGACTGTTTTGAGCAATTTGGTTTTGGTTTATTTTGTTCTTTTTGTTTATTATATTGTTCATTTGTGTCCATTTTATTTATAAGTGTGTCCATTTTGCAGGTTTGTTGGGTTTTTTGTTCAGTTGATTATTTTGTATATTTTTGTTCATTTAGCAGGTTTTTGGTTAAGTTTTTATTAATTTCAAAGAATTTAATTCATTTCCACTCATTATTTTTATTTTGTCTTGTTGTTTATGTTCATCTTTGATATTGTCGAACCTTTTTTTGTTCATTTTGTAGGGTAATTGCATCCATTTTTTGTACATTTTTTTATTATTATGTAGTTACATTATTTCTTTGTAAGTTGAATTTGTGCTTTTTTTTGTCCATTTTCATTTATAATTTGATATTTAATGTTAATTCCATCAGTAGACAAAATCACAGAGACTAAAGAGCCACATGTGGCCCTGGAGCCACAGGTTGCAGACCACTGACGTGGAGCATCACTATCATGTAGAGTGCATGTCTGTTTTGAGTCAAAGGTGGAAATTTCACGAACTGCAGTGGTCTCAGTGTCCACTGTAGCTGAAACCAAAAACATGTCAATCCCCCTTAGAAAAATGTTCAACTTTAGAGCAGAAATCATCACGTTTGCAGCCTGATACAAGCAACGGTTTTGATATTTTTAGTTTATTTCCACCATTGTGAACAGTATACAGGTGATTTTTATACACGTTGCTCGTTTAGACGATCCAGAGCCCAATATTTGCGCATAATTAAGGGCAAAGGTGCATTGACTGACATGTGTCTCAGCCTGAGCATCAGTGTTTCACTTAACCACCTCAGCTCCTTCATAGTCCACCTCTACGTTCACTTTTTCATCACGGTGAGCATGTCCAGAGGCCCCGTGCTTGAGTTTCCAAATGTGTCTTTAGAAACCTAACACTGACGACACGGATGGTTAGTCCATGTTTTATATATACAGTCTACAGCACAGGTGTCAAACTCATGCCACATCGGGCCGAGACCCTGCAGGTTTTCTATGCAACCAGTCACTAAAGCAGGTGATTTCACTGTTCAGCAATCAGGGAAGAGGAGCAAAGCAGAAAAATCTACTTGGAGACTGGTAGGAGAGAAAACCTGCAGGGTTTCGGTTCTCCATGGCACGAGTTTGACACCCCCGGTCTGTGGTCTGTCCTCCCAAAGAGCAAGTTTTCTTGCAAGCGTCCATGTTTTGCTGACTTTTCAGCCCAGAACATGATCAAGTCCGGGCTGACGTCACTCCCAGTTTCTATGTCCAGCTTCTGATGTAAAAGAAACACATCATTAGGAAAAGTCATTTTGGTCAAACCACATTCTCATACAAACCAGCACAAAAAAGGAGCACCATTCCAGCACATCTGGGATTTGGAACCAGATCATTCAATTACATTTCACCTGAAAAAATGGCTCATTCACTGTCAACTTTGTGACCATTAAAAGTTAGGCCGAGTTATGGTACTTGATGTCTCTTGCTGCTACCTGCGGCTATTTTGTTTTACTCAGACCGTCTTTATGTCTTTATCGTCTGTCTTTATGTCTGTAGTCTATCTTAAGGTGCTGACTTGCAGTTTTAGTGTGGTTTTATCTTGTTATGTCAGTTGTGTGTCGTCCAGTTATCGCTTCAGCGTTAATCCTTTGTTGCTATTGTTGTAAATTCTGTTTTCTTTTAATTAGACATGTATTAACTTTGTATTTTAACATTGCTTTACTTTTAGGTTGACTAGGTACATCTGTCCAGGGGCTACCAATGAAAAACAGCCATCTACCTAACTCTGGTGTAAAATATGCAGCATGAAAGTCTTTTCTGTTCATTTAAGTGTGAGGAGGAGGAAACAAATTCTAAAATCATCCTAAAATCACATTTTCTCTACAGTAATCAAAATATGACTTTTTCTCCAACCCTTACAGCCGTCATCTCCATATGTTCTGTGTCATCTATGTGGGTCATTTTCCACTCTGAAGGTGAAAAACAGCCTGAACTTGACTTGAGTTGTTTGTGTCCCCTTGTAATTACACTGCACAGCATTTTGGGGCTGTGGAGGAATGTGTTGTTTTGTTCAGTGATCCCTGTGTGGACATGAGCTCTGACCTCTTTTGCTTCTTGTTCCGCCAAAAAAAACCCAGTAGTAGTTTTTCATTTACCTAAGGTACGTTTAAAAGTCTGATGGTTTTTCTGATGTTGACACATGACGTTAAACTCGAAGTGCGTGCAAACAGCGTGTGATTCCATGGAAGAAGATTTAAAGAGAAACTTATTAAAGCTGCTGAGCTGGTTTGTTGTTGGTTTGTTGTTCTACAGTATTCTGTACACACAGATACGTGCCCTTAAGCCTTTTGCGTGTGATGCTGACCGTGTGAAATGGTATGTTCACAGTGTGTCAACAAAACACAAGTAACTAAAACCAGACAGAAATTACAGTGTTGATTGTAGTTATGCAAAAAAAGCCGGTATCACGAATCAGGATTCAACAGTGAGGAAACAGGTTAAACTAAAAGATCAGAACATCCAAATACACCACCTACTGAACCACTGCTGACCAATAAATTCTACTAAAACACCCTGCAGACCTCAATGGATGGACTAAATGAATGAAAAATGTAAATGAAAAAAGTGTCTTCCATGTCCCCTCTAATTTTGTAATATACACTAATAAGCTATACAGTGAAAACAACAATAGAGAGGATTTGAAGTTCTAAAATGTTTGACCTGTTGATAATATATCTGACTGTCAGTTTTACACTTTGACTTCTGTTCATTACTTAACTCTCTCTGTTTAAAAATCATAAGACTCGAATTTCCTTCCATGACATAAGAACACATTCAACAGAATAAAGCACCCAGTGAGTCTTTTTTATCCCCTCCTTTTCTTTTGCTGCAGCATCTGTGCTGTCTTTGTCTGTTCTATATTTTAAAATTCCTAATATCTGCTTAAAGTATAGTTTCTGCCTCTTATCAGAAATATGTAGCTTAACCATGTGATTGTTCACCCGGTGCCAACTCCACCTTTTTCTGTGAATGCACTCATCATCAGAGTATCAAAGCCTTCAGCGTTCATTTCCAGCTTTGTGAAACCAGGCAGTGTAATTGTGAATGTTGTGGATTCGTCAAACCACACATTTAAAAAAAAAAATCTTGCCTTGTTTGAGCTTACAAACCCCTGGAATCTGTACTCTGGAAATCATCACTCCAAATTCTTGCATAATAGAGTCATAACTTAAGTAGAAGTTGCTCAAATGGCCATTATTGCGAGGTATCTGTTGAAAATAGGGTCAGCCACCTACAAGCTGTTTGCAGGTATGCAGACGTGGATGACGGTGTGAATGGTGGATAAAGGGTTTTTAATCCCCCTCAGCCTCTAGGCTAAAGGGGTATTGTTGAAGTGGGTGGTGTCAAAGTTTGGCATGTTTGCACAATTATTCTTGAATGGAAAGGCCTAGTTTCACTAAACTCATATTAATGATGTGTCAAGTTAAGCTGCGTCATGCTCAAAAATGGGTCACCTAAGCGTTGAGGTAAAGGTCAAAAGACAAATTATCTGATGGTCTTGGTAGTGTGATTACTGTTGAGTGAAGCGGCCTGGGGTCACCAAACTTACAGTATGTGTATGACGATAGGACTGGCAAGAAGGCTGAGGGGTTCCATGGGCGGCTCCAAGTTTTTTCTATTTGTATGAAAGAAATTGAGAAAATACAAAAACACAAGTGAATGAAATGACAGAAGAGTCAATATTAAGACAGATTAATATTAACTAGAAAGCACTCAGACAGTGCAGACCTTTGTTAAGGCAGCTCAGTTTCTCTTCATAGTCAAAACCTACCATTATCATTTGAACCTATGCTCATTTCCCCCATTATGTTATTGTACCCAAAAGTAATACTCTAAAATTTATTTTACCCTCTATATTGGGCCCAGACAGTGATCCAGATCTAATTGACTGGTCCTTGTACCATTTCTGATGAAAATTTTATCAGAAATGGTTTAAAAATCTGTTCAAAAATTTTTGAGTCATACTGAACAAAAATATAAATGCAGCACTTAAAAATTCAGTACATAAGGGTTATTCCAATTTTTTTCAAAATCTTGTCCATATTTAACAAAGAGTTCATTCAGCCTAATGTAAATTTCCCCTTTTGTGGGATCAGTAAAGTATATCTATCCATCTATCGATCTAAACTCAAAAGAAAAACACAGATACTGCTCAATTTCTATCAGGATGTCCTCAAGACTGGAAAATCTGGGTCGGGAACCACTACACATCAAGCAGATTTCCAGTTGGGTTGGGGCGAGGTGAGTCGCGTTTCTCTACGTACATGGACACTTCTTGGAAAGTGGACAATAAAAGGCCACCATCCATCAATCTTTTACCGCTTATCCAGGGGGTCACATCATGAGGGCTGCAGCTTAAGCGGGGAATCCCAGAGTTCCCTTTCCCCAGCTACTTTGTCCAGCTCTTCAGGGGGGACTCCAGGGCGTTCTAAGGCCAGCTGAGAGACATAATCCCTCCAGCATGTCCTGGGTCTTCCCCGGGGCCTCCTTCAAGTGGGATGTGCCCGGAACACTTCACCAGGGAGTGTTCACAAGTAAAAGAACACCATGAAATGAAATTTTTATCTGAGTGACAAGATGCCCTAGATGAGCAGAAACAGTGGCGAGTGAGCCATTGGCATGCTGGAGGCCGGTATGTCCATCAGGGCTGTAGCCAGACAGCTGAACACGCACAATCTAAGGCACCGTTTCCACCACACATGTCACCCATTGAACATCTTTGGGATAATCTGGATAGACGTGTACGACAAAGAGTAACAACTCCACAAACTGTCCGTCAACTCTATCAAGACCCTCAGGAAGAGTGGAACAACATCCTGCAAGAATAAATCAATCATGGGATGAACTCTATGTGAAGAAGGTGTGTCGCTTTACTGACAGTTGTGAATCATTGTTTTCATCCCTTCTCTATAAAAAGCTTCTCAGTTTCATTTTGAACTGCATTATTGTTTAAAACTTTTTCCATTCAGTTGTTAAAATGTTTATTTTGATATGTATTAACCAGGTCTCACCCTGCAAATGTAACTTTTTTTTGTACTAAGGTTACTCTGTACAAGAATTATACTTGTGCAAAGACCCAGTGTCTGTATGGTGGAAGTCACACAAAACTGAAGCACAGTAGGTCGCACAATTAATACACTGGTACAGATTTAATGAACTGCAAACAATAAAAACAACTAATTTTACATTAATCTTAAATGTCAAGTCATAAAATGATTCACAGCCTGGATGCACCTGCTTAACGGTCAGAGTTTTCATCACAAAACTGGTATAATTTATTTTGCTACTTAAAACCAGTCATTATGTTGGTTGGAATAACACTATGACAGTTTACAGAATGAATAAAATTAATTAACGCTCAATAATTTTAATTTTAAAATAATTGTCTGAGTCCAATGAAGCCCTTAAATCAGTTGAGACAAACCTGCCGGTGTAGATGTAGTAGTGTGTGCAGTAAAGTTTGCAGTTGTTAGTGCAGTTTTGTTTACAGTGCACACATTCCCGTTATAGAAAGACACTTCATTAATCTTTGTTACATAACTCACACCACACATTCCACACTGACCTGCAACTCAAAAACCAATGTCACCATGTGCAGATAAACGAAGGTCGACTCAGGACACAGGTTAAATTTACTGCTCATTTCTTTTTTTTTAATTTATAGCTTATTTTGTGTTTATTGTGGTGCTTATTTTGCTCATTTTCTTAATTATTTTTGTTCATTTTTTCTCATTTCCTTGATTATATTGTTTATTTCTTATTGATTTTGTCCTTGTTGGTGATTGATGTTAATTTTTTTCTCATTTAGGGAAATGCCTTCATTTCTTTACTGTTCACTTTATTACTCATTATTATTTTATTTTTGCTACTTATTTTGTTCATTGTTGTCCTTGTTCTGAAATATTTTATTCATGTCTATTAATTTTGGTTAATTTTTCATTTATTTGTTAATTGTTGCTTATTTTGGTCGCATTATGGTGTTCATTTTCTTTACTATGTTGCTCATTATTGTTCATTGATTTTATTTCTTGTTCATTTTTATTCCAATCATTGATTGTTTGCTCATTTCTTTATCATTACGTAACTACTTTTTGTTATATTTTGGGGCATTTGCTGTCCCTTTTGTGGCTCATTTTACCCTTTTGGGTTCACCTCATAGCCGATTTTGTTCACTTTGCACATTAACGTGATTGTTTTGTTCTTTTCCCCTTCATATACTTACAAAAAGGCACAAACAAATGCATTAACAATTCACCACCAGTTAGAAAATAAAATGTTCAATGCTCAGGAGGATCCAGAAGTGAGCGAAAGCGAACTGAACCTTTGTGACTTTTATTGCTTATTCACGTAACATTTTATTTATGTAGCCCTCTTGTAAACCAAGGCTAGAAAATGCCCTAAATGGCAATGAATGTAGTAGAATAAGAACAAATCCATGGCGTTGCAGGTATTACATTGTGTAACATCACATATAACGTAACATGTTTGACCTATTCCAGATGCTGGAGGTCAATAAAAATGCATACAAACAGATTCTGGAACAGTTTCTTCCTGAAGGCAATCTGTCCTCGAAACCAGGTCAAACATGCAAAATGAAAAACAGTTCAGACGTGCAATAAATCATGACATGTTCAGCAGTGTCATGCCACCAAATTACTTTCATGTTAATCTGTTTTAATTCTCATCTCATGTGTTCTAATGTACAGCGTCATTTTTGTTCTGTACAGTAGCAACACAGGCTTTCTGTTTGTCTTTATCAAAGAAAAGGGGAAATTCAAAAACACACGTGATTTAAATGGTGATAAAATCAAAGCCACTATGACCCCCCCAACATTTTTCATCATGCAAAGGTGGTTTCTGTATAAAGTTTAAAGCATGAGACGTAACAGTGAAAACATGAGAAGATAAGAGCCTCTTCATACTCAAAACAAAAATGACATATACGCTAAAAAATGGAAATGACACAAAAAGGTGAAACACTCATTTTCTCTGTTTTTTTTAACGTTTGTAAGATTTTCTTCATTTGAATAAGTTCAACCCTTCCATGCATTAATTATTTAAGAAAAACTGGGATAATTCAATTCAATTTTATTTTTATAGCTTTTTGGATTATGGTCATTCAAAACAATCTGTAAAATAACGTCACTTATTTTAAGCAGGTAATGGCTGCAAATTTTAAAAATTTTGTCCATCAGGATATGTTTAGTGAAATACTGTCATAATTATGCTTCAGTTACTATTTGATAATGTATAAAAACATGAATGGACCACACAATTTGAAAGCTTTGTTTTTGTTTGATTTTTAAAATATTTTCTTTCCTTATTGGTATATTTTTGTTCATTTTTCTTCTGATTTAGTTCACTTTTGTTCATTTTTTTACTATTTTGTCCCTTTTGTTTCTTATGTTACTTTTTCCTGATAATTTTGTTCATTTTATGTCAAAATGCTCACTGTCTTATTGAATTTTGCACTGATTTTTGCCTTAATATTTTTAATTACTAAAAATGTCATGTCACATTTTTCCTAACCAGTGTAGTGAACACCAAACGTGAAAGGATTAAGAAGAACAGTTCTATCATTCCATGACAAATCACAACTCCCCTAGTGGTCTGCACTCACACTGCTCTAGGGCCAAGCACAGTGATCTATTCTATATATATCATCATGTCACAATATAACACATGCAACTTTGCTGACTTTGTGGCTCGGTTCTGTCATTTTGGCTGTGCACAGACTTCTCCAATTTGTATTTCCTGATTATGTAAACCAGCGGTTTACAGTTAATAGTGCTACCTGCATGCGGAGACAACAGTAGACCAAGTTAATGCATAATATCCATGCTGTGCACTTATGATTGCACTTGTGCTGGACCAATTGTACCTTCCAACCATGCCAGAGCCAAAGAATGTGCATCGTATTTCATAATGGAACGGCGCCAGACAAATAGACTATTGTCTATTAGTCTGGCCATGTACTGTTCTGTCTGTAATTTGCACAATCAGGTAGAAATGAATAAACATGTTAAACCACTCGTTGAACCAAACAAGGTGTAATGATTGTAATAATAGTCTATAGGAAGAAAATATTCCACCGTAAAAAGCAGAGGGTCGCCTTTGAACAGTAACATTTCATAGCCGCTCTGTCCAACTTGAATCAATGTCTGTGCTACTGTATGTCTGCATTGTAGAGGAGCTGGTTTATTTGCATATCGAACTGCAACAACAGGTCTAAACAGAAGCACCGGTTGAATTTGATCTGATGTGCCAGGTTAATGCAAGATATGAACAGGCCTTAAACTGCCGGGACGTGACACTGATAGCCTGGTGTGAATGCATCATAAAGTCATTAAAGCTAGGATACCCTAGCTCTGACAATATCGGAGGGGACCTACTGTAAAAGACGAGGTTTAATGTCGGGTCTAAGGCCTCTAACATTAATGTGAAAGTGTCAAATTCTCACTCAAGAAAAGGGAAAAACACAGCCCCTTTTCAGAGAACCGGGCCTGAAATGAACCATTTGGATTTCTGTGATGTAACAAACAGACGATCACTGTCCTCAGTCGATCCTCCGGGACTAATTAGAAACACCTAGAACGCTCCCTGACATGCTGGGATAATGTGCCAAGATGAGGTTGGAGTTATTGACAGACAGGAGAAGTATGCATTTTAAATGAAGGGACCCTGAAACAGCTTGTTGGATCCAGGGCTGAAAACCAGGAGTTTAGAGAGAGAGAATGAAGGATCTGTGTCGTCTGTTGAGCTGGAATTTAAAATACATTCTCTAGGGACGTGTAGATTTAATGAACTTGTTAAAAAGCAGCACATCATGGCTTTAAATCAAAAATAAGTCAGTGATATCCTGAGGTAGATTGTTTTGCACAATACTTTTTACTTTTAGTCAGCTACATTTGAGACAAAATATCACACTTCTACTCTATTCCATTTGGTTATACTTCAAAGGGTAAGAGTAAAAAAAGGTTGAAATTAAAAACTAACTAAACAATCAAATTATAACAACAAAATAATCAAATAAATCAACAAAATGAATGAGCTAAGCAACAAAAAGAGTAAATACGTGCAAAGTCAACAAAAGAAGCAACGAGGTAAACAAAATAATCAGGCATTAACAGAATAATTTATATTATGTAGCTATCAAAAATGAACATAATAAGCACAAAATAAGCAACAGAAAATAATTGAGTAAATTAACAAAAGTGACTAATGCAATCAGGAAACTGAACAAAAAATTAAATAAGCAACAATATGGGCAAAAATAATCATATAAGTCAAGTAAGTGTACAAAATGAATAAAATAAGCAACAAAACTATAAATATGCAACAAAATTAGCAAAAGTGAGCAAATTAACAGCAACAACAGTTAAGTAAGTTAAAAGAAATGAAAAAAACCAATAAAACTGAACATAAAATAACTGAATAAGCAACAAATTGATTGAAAATGATCAAAAAAATTCAAGAAAACACGCAAAAATGATTCAAATGCCTGTTTGAATGCAGTATACTATCCTGTAATAAACTTTACCCTTTGAAGTTACTCAATACTTGAGTAGCTTTTTATGAGAGGATATTATTTACCGGTACTTTTACTTCGGTATTTGCTTTTATGAATACTTCTACTTCTATTTGAGTCTTTAGAATTATAAAGTAACAATTCTCTAACCGGAGTGCTATTTCTGTGTACTATCTGAACTCCTAGTATGACAGATCCAAAAGAAGGAGGTTTATCGTGGTAGCTCATACCAGTCTATTCTGTTCTTATTGTTGCTGTATTTCTTCGCTGTAGCGTTTGTTGTTATGGTCTTCCCACTGTGTACTTGTGGTGGTAGCCCTGCAGGGGAGGCTCATAACTATGTGCTGGCACCACAGAACAATCCAGAGGCAGAAGGGTTGGGCAGCTGCCGGAGCCTCACCCAGCCATGTAAGGAAGCACAGCACGCAGTTCGCACACTTAGTCACACAGGGACACAAGCAGAGGCAGACAGACGGATCACAGCTCATCACCTCAGACGAGTCATCCATACCTGCATCTGCACAGGTACGGAGCACGCTGAATGTTTAATGTTGGTATGTGGGTCCACGGAATGGTTTTAGATTGTCTGCTTCTTTGTGAAAATACAGGGTTTAACAGGGATTCTTTGAGGTCTGTCTGAAACAATGTCAAAACATATTCCAGTGTGTTCTCTGTTCTGTAAATTAACATTAAACAGATCGATAGGTGTGGATAAAACAGGTTGAAATCATACTTTGCTGTTTATTTACCACCGGTTTTGTAAATATACATGTTATGCAACTTTTCAAACTCTAAAACCCCCACTGTGGAGAAATATTTAAAGTTATTTTTCTTTAATTTGTTAATTTTTTTTTTGTTGTTTTTCTCTGTTATTTTGGTCATTTTCGCTCATTTTTTTGTTCATTTGATGGATCGTATTGGTTTTTGTGATGATATTTGTTACTTATTTTGTCAATTTGTCCATGTTAATGGTCTTCATAATCATTTCCAATTTATCTTTATTCGAAATTATTTGTTAATTTTTTGCTTATTTTGTTCATTTTTGTACAGTTTCATGATTATTTCATTCGTTTTTTTGTTCAGTTTTGTAAATTTTGTGCATCATTTTGTCTTTTATCATCTTTATTCATTTTGGTGATTATATTTTGTGCATGGTTCATTGTGTTGTTTGGCTTGTTCATTTACGTTCATTTTATTGTTCATTTTACATCAGTATGTTCATTCTGTGGATAATTTGGTTAATTTTTGCTCACTAAATTGCTTATTTTATTGATTGTTATTCATTGTCATTATAATGACATTCATTATTGTTCATTTTTCAAAATTTTGTGCATTGTTGCTTATTTTGTTGCTTATTTTATTCATTTTGTTACAAATATTTGGTTTCTTTTTGGTGGTCCTTTTTTATTCATTGTTGTCCATTTTTTTGATTATTTTGTCCATTTTGTTTCTAATTCTGTTCATTTCGTTGATAATTTTGATCATTGTTGTTCATTTTGTTGCATATTTGGCTCACTTTAGTGGCCCGTTTTATTCATGGCCCTATATGTCAACGAGGTAATAAATCATAACACATCTAAAGTCACAGGTAACTTTAAAAAGAGTGATAATTTTGGTCATTGTTTTTCATTTTGCTGCTTATTTAGTTCATTTTGTTGCAGATTTTGTTTTTAGTGTCCCTTTTTATTTGTTGGTGTTCATTGTCTTGCTGTTTTTGTTACTTGTTTTATCCTTTCATAACCTGCATAAAAAATGCACACACGTGACATAAATGTACCACATGTACTTTTTGAAATGCCATTGCAGCAAAAACAAACCTAAGCATTTCAGAGGAACTCCCGTTTGTCCGTTGAAGAAGTGACGCAGTTTTCCCTGATGACGCATGCGGCTGGTATTAAGACTTTATAATTATCATTGCTGTCTATAGAGAAACAATTACTCATCTTTGTAAATTCCCATATTGTTTAGATGTTTTATTCTGCTGTTTCCCAAAAATTTTTTGCTCTAGACCCATAGAGAAAACCACACAAAATAGCATTTAAATTAAAAAGATGATGGGGTGTATAAGAATGAGCATTGAACCTTATTTTGAACACGCGATGAACTAAAATAAAAACTAAATCAGTGAAATGAACTGAACAGCGAACAAAAATTATCAAAATATTCCAGTAAATGACAACGAATGAAAAATAAAAATGAAAAAAAAACTAAAAGAAAGTTAACATTGTATCCACAAAATTAAAAAAAGAAAAAATAAGTAGTGAAAAATAAAAAAGTAAGCAATGAAAATGTCAAGATTATCCACCAAAAGAGCAGAAATTAACAAAATAGAAATAAATAAAAAACACAAAAAAACCAAATGTCCACAAATGAATTGACCAACAAAACGTGCAAAATGGAAGAAAAATGTTCCCAGAAAAGGAATTAATAAAAATGTAACAAAATAATAAACAAAAATAAGTTACACTTACTTTAACCCTTTCATGCATGAATTAATACAAAACTGGGGGCATGACATTTTCAGCCCTGTTTTACTTCCAAATCATCTTTAAAATAACATCACTGATTTTGAGCATGCAGCGCAGTGGTTTAAAATGGTTAATTTATTGTTTATTCATTGCCTCCGGTTTGGTTCATTTACTTGATTATTTTGTACATTTTTTTTCCTTTCTTTGCAACTTCTTGACTGTTTATTTTTCTTCTAATTTGGTTCATTTCCTTGATTGGTTTGTTCATTTTGCTTTTGCTTTTTGTTATTTTTCTTTATTGTTTTCATTATTTTGTTCTCTTTCATTGATTTTCCCATACTAGTTTGTACCTTTTCGCTTCATATGTTGTTCTTTCCTGATTATTTTGTTCATTTTAAGTCAAAATGGACTGGACGACTGGACTGATTATTTGGATTGAAGACGTTTCGCTTCATATCCAGAGGATCGAACTGAAGAAGCTCCCTGGATAGGTAGTGAAATGTCTTCAATTCCACGATTCTGTCTGTGTTCATGTGCTGGAGTCGTGTTCTGTCCTGACTGCCCTTAGAGATGGATGCACTTCACACGTACCCGTCATCTCTGTCATACGCAGGTCGGGAATTTAAAAATTGTGTTGCCTGTTCATAGTATTTGGCCCTATACAGTATATCAACCAGGTGATAAATCACAGCACGCTTAAAGTCACAGGTCTGTCACAAACAACACAGCTTGAAATAGCTCAAAAAAGTCTATTATACCCCAAACCTGAAAAATCACACATTATCAAAACAAAAATGAATATTTTAATAAATAAAATCCGGCAGACACTGGTCAATACAACAGAAAAACAACAAATTAAGCAACAAAATTAAACTACCAACAAAATGTGTGAAATAATCAAGAAAATTGACAAAAAGTTAACGAGGCTTAAGGGGTAGGAAATGAATGGATGGATGGATGGATGGATGGATGGACAAAATAATGAAGAAATTGAACAAAAATAATCAAGAAAATAAAGAAAAATTAAATTAACGATATAACAAACAAAATGAACAGGATCAACAATGTGAAAAAGTGAATAAAATAATAAAATGAACATGCAGAAGAGAAAAAGGGATAAAAATGCACAAAACAATTCAATCAATGCACCAAATGAACAAAAATGAGCAATAAAAAGAAAAACTGAAGAAGAAACAGCACAAAAAATATTCAGAGTAGGCAAAACAGAGAGAAAATGAGCAAAATGTTTAAGAAACAAACAGAATGAACAGTAAGCTAAGCAAAATGAACGTAACAAGCAAGAAAATTAACAAGAAAGTAGTGCATTTATGAGCGATACGAGCCAAAAAACAACAAATCAAGAAGAAAATGGACAAAAACGAGTGAAATAATCAATAAAATGAAGACGTTTGGGAAGGAGCGTCTTAAAAGGTGATTTATCAGTAGATTATATTTTCAGCTGCTGCGTCTCTGAGCTGTTGTTTCCGTCACATGGTCGACTGAAAGCGACGCTGACCTCATCTCTAAACCAGTGAACGTGCTCATGGAGACGCTGAAACAGGGATTCAATGTCACTTATTGATTATGTGATCAATGACAGCATGTGATTGGAAAAGTCATGTCTTAATCTATGAACAAGAAAAACTCATGGTCATATTGTGTTACATGGTGCTAATCAGATGATCAATGCAGCATTTTCATTGCTGCCATGGAAATGTGAAAATTTTGACATGATGTTGACAATGAATATCAGTTCAAAAAGTTAACAAATTAATGGTATCATCATCAAAATGAGAAGAAAATAAACAAAATAATCGAGATGAACAAAATGTACAAAATAATCATCAAAATTGATAAAAAATGAACAAAGTAATTATCAAAATGAAGAAAAATAATCAAAAAAATGAACAAAATACTGCTCAAAAATGAACAAAAATTAGCTAAATAATCCCCAAAATTAGCAGAAATTGACAAAATAATTGAAATGATTAATGAAAATGAGAAATAAATGATAAAAAATAAAGAAAAATTTCACAAAAAGAATACAAATAAACAAATCATTCTCAATATGAACCAAATCTAGCAAAATAAATACAGTAAGTAAAATAATAATCAAAATGAACAGAAATTAACTAAATAATTCTTTAAAAAAATGAACAAAATTGACAAAATAAACCTAAGAGCTTCAATTATTTTGTGAATATTAGTTAAACAAAAAATAACCAAATAACCCACAAAGTCAACAAAAAAATGAAGGTTTTTGGAGGATTTGAAGGATTTTTTTTCATCGTCTTGCTTAATTTCTTTATTTTTGCTCATAATTGTTGCTTATTTTGTACATTTTTACTCACAGTGTGGCTTATTTTTTTAATTTTTGCTTATAATGTTGTTTATTTTGTACATTATGGCTCATAATTGTTGCTTATTCTGTACATTTTACTCAGAATGCTGCTTATTTTGTTCATTTTTGCTCATAATGTTGCTTAATTTGTACATTATAGCTCATAATTGTTGCTTATTCTGTACTTTTTTACTCAGAATGCTGCTTATTTCGCAAATTTTTATTCATAGTGTTGCTTATTTTGTTCATTTTTGCTCATAATACTGCTTATTGTGGAAATTATTGCTCAGAATGCTGCTTATTTTGTTCATTTTTGCTCATTATGATGTCAGTTTTGCCCACATTTGTTCATTGACTTTCATTTGGTTCCTTCCTCCCCAAACTATACAGAAGATTCACAAATTGATGCATTATGTACTTACTACTTTAAACTGCCACATATATGCAGAGATGCCCCATACGACTGCATCCACCCACGTTCCACCAAATCCTCCCCTCCTGGATTTGAATCATTTGAAGCAACACAATAACCCTCTTGGCACTGATTATAATAATTACCAACTCATAGGAGACGCTTATTATTACATTTGTTCTGTTTTTTTTCACCACACCCCATGATCCTGTTTCAGTCCTAGATAAATAGATGATCCATCTTCCGTTGATATAAATCCACCGTGTGTCGGAGTTCATTGTCAGACGCGGTAAAGGCAGCGATACCGGAGACAGACAACAGACTACGGTACTCCTTGGGGCCTTGGCTGAGGTATTGACCTCTGAGGAGACACGTAAGCAGATAGCGTAGCCACAGCGGAACACTGTTTACAGGAATGTTTATTATATTATTAATGTGGTGCCACAGGGGTGGAGAACGCCATGGAGGGTTGAAAACATGTGGAAGGCAACACAGGCAAAAGTGTTCTCACGACAAACATGTTCACAACAGGCTGTACTGATGAGCACAATGATAAACAAGGATAGAGTAGATGATATTTCCCCTGGGCAGCCATCAATAAGTACGCTTTTTACACCCAGTTGCTTTAGAATCTCTATGGTGTGTTATTTTCACCCGGTGGCAAAGCACTGTAGAAGAAGGCTTGAAAAAAAATACACAAAATGATCTACCAATAAATGAAAATGAACAAAATAATGTAAAAAAAAAAACTGAACAAACATCAATACAATACGCAACAAAATGAGCAAACATAAACAAATTAAGCAACAGAATTAGCTAAAATCAATTACATAACGCACAACACAGGACAAAAATGAACAAAATAACCAGAAAAATTGTGCAAAACTCAATCAAATACACAACAAAATTAGTAGATATGAAATAAATAAGCCATAAAATGAGCAACAGTGAACCCGAAGATTAATAAAACAACTAACAAAGTTGAATAAAAACCAACCAAGTGAACATCAAAATGAACAAAGTAATCAAATAAACAAACAAATGAACTAAACAAGCAACAAAAATAACCAAGAAAATTCCCAAAGTAAGCAGCAAAATGAGCAAAAATTTACAACATAATTAATAGGATTCTATTTTTTTCACAAACATCACTTGTTAACCACGCTACCTCAGTTCTGGGCCCTTACCTATCAGTTCACTGTTTATTGGTGCATAAATAAAAAATGTGGCTGAAAAGCAGACACCGTTATTGTCTTTACTACACGCAGGAATCAGATACTGTGTCTTTTGATGGATGCGTTCAACCACGAGCTGCAGGTGCTTTTAATTAATCCTGTTAAATATGGAACAAGACGCATGAATATACTGCTCTGGAAAAAATGAAGAGACCATTGCAAAATGATCCCTTATGACCCTTCTTGCTGGTGGTGGGTCCACAGGAAGGCATAGTCATTAGGGTCTTCTGCTGAAGTTCAAACGGAGCAGGGGAATGAGGAATCAAGGTGATTTAAGTGACTTTAAAAGGTGCATGGTCATTGACGTCAGATGGGCTGCTCTGAGTATATCCACCTTTTTCAGTGGGTTTTTGTGTCCGTGTTCATGTCTTGTGTCTGCATTGTCAACATTGTTATCAGTGTCCACATGCGGAGCTTAAAACCATACATAGCTGGGCCAACGTACTTAAAGCTTGCCATGGCTCGCTCTCAGAGGTTCTAGGCTTGTTCCTGGAGGTTCTGTTGGGTTTACTCTCTGTTTAGCCTTGTAGGTTTTGGCATTGAATAGTGAAGATCCTAGAGATAAACTTAGATCATGATTGTGTTACGCAAATACAATTGAATTAAATTGAAGTGAATTGAATGGAATGGTTGTTGGCCAGTTGAATGTCCCTAACTGTCAGTTTTTGAGATCAGACCTTCTACTGTGTTTTGGCAGTTTTGCTTGTAAAGAAGAAATGCAATATTGTCAAAGTGTCTGAACCAATTTAATTGTAACTTGCCATGTATGTTGATGATTTAAATATCTCCATCCTGTTAGTTTTATGGACTGGGGTGTGTTACTGCATATTACAAGAAAAGACATGAAAGCGTTTGAACTGATTTCCTTTAAACTTGCCGTGATTATTGACCCCTCTGAGATCTCCATCCTGTCAACTTTTGGTGTAGGTAGGGCTTCTTCTTTGAACAAGAACAATCATGCAGATGTTTTTGGTTCATTTTGTTTGCTCGTGAACAGGATAACTCAAGAAGTACAGGGCAGATTGTTTCAATATTTGGAGTATGGCTTCATCTCATCTCAGCCTGCGAGTGATTTTCGTATGGAGAGGATCTGCATCATATTCCAGAGAATGTTTGCTAGGGGTGGCACCCATAACTCATAAGCCAGTTCACTGAATTTAATGAAATTTCCAATGTGTTTTGCCAAAAGGAACTGTACAATGTGCAGAGTATGAAATAAGCCCCTTTCAATCCAAGTTAATTTGATTTGATCTTATCAAACTCCTGACTGACTGATTCATAACTTGACAGATCACTGCAATCATTATTATTTCATTTTTATGAGGTCATTAAACCCAGAGATTAGCTGCATTGTGAAATTAGATTGTTGTTGTTGTTGTCCTTTCGGCTGCTCCCCTCAGGGGTCGCCACAGCGAAATACCAATGATTCGCATGGTTGATCTGGCATAGGTTTTTACTACATTTCATAAATACAATGAATCTATTGTCTGCAGAGGTGTGTTGTATGCAAGTACAAAAAAATCAAGCAAATTTTTAAAATTAACAAAGTAAGAACATATTCCAGAAAAGATGGTGAAGAAAATTAGTGATAAAAGCGATATATCCACAAAATAAATAAATAAATACACAGTCCAAAAATGAACAAAATAAGAACATATTTCACAAAAACAAACAAATAAATAAATAAACACACAGTCCAAAATGAACACAATAAGCAGTAAAACAAGGAAAATATATTATAGCAAATATCAACAAAATAACCAAAAACATTGTGCAAAACTCAATAAAATATGCAACAAAATTAGTAAAAATGAACAAAATAACCAAAAAACTGAACAAATACCAAAAATAAACATCAAAGAGTAAAAACAAATGTAACTAAAAATGACCTTAACATAATTAGCATGGATGAGCAATCTAAAGTATAAGTAAAAATAAATGAAAATAGGCAGCAATATATGCAAAAAAATCACAAAATACACAAGTAAGTTAACAAAAATGAACAAAATAAGCAACAAAATAAAATAAATATCAACAAGATCAAAATCAAAATGAGAAAAACTGATCAAAATACTCAAGTAAATTAAAATAGATGAACAATATGACCAAGAAATCCGAATACACTTAACTAAATATGTTGCAAAAGTCAATAAAATAAACATTAAGATGGGCAAAAATGCTCCATAGAATCAAGTAAATTAACAAAAATTAAAAGTATGACCAAGAAAATAGAACAAATACAACAAAATATGCTACAAAATAATTATGTCAGTAAACAAAAATGAACAGAATAAGCAACAAAAGTGAACAAAAATTTATATAATATGCAACAAAATGTGTAAAAATTGAACAAAATATGAAACCAAAGTGAACAATCACCAGTATAATATGCAACAAAATGAGCAAAAATGAACAAAATAAGCAACAAAAGTGAACCAAAATCAATATAATATGCAACAAAATGAGCAAAAATGAACAAAATAAGCAACAAGTGAACAAAAGTCAATATAATATGCAACAAAATAAGCAAAAATTAACAAAATAAGCAACAAAAATGAACAAAGATCAATATAATATGCAACAAAATGAGCAAAAAATCTTGCAATACTTCCTCAAGTACTACTCGTCATGAGTGCTCCTACTGCTATGTGAGTCCTAATTATAAAGTAACAGTCCGTCTACTCGAGTGCGGTTTCTGTTTGCGCTTCCCACCTGTGAACATCTTCCAGGAAACAAAGAACACTTGGCAGTGTAGCAGCCTTTTCCCCTATGTGCTTAAAGGTGCACTTGATGTCTAAATGAAAAACACCATTGAAATGGAGATGAGGAGTTCTCTGAGCTGCGCAGACAGGCCTGGAGCAGCTGCAGGCTGATTTTTGTGGCACAGTGAATGCAAAGAGTGCATAAATGATCACTTTATGTACTGTACATGAAGGGAGTGTTCATACATGCCGGGGAGGTGGAGGCCTGTTCTTGAAGTTCAGGTGAAATGTTAGTCCAACCTGTTTACTTAGAAAAACGCCCTCATGTTCCACATTGCACACATTTTCTGGATTTAATCAGATGTGTTTGTCTTGGCAGCCAGTGAACCCTCGGAACAGATTTTAATTGGACAGGTGTAATTGTTCACTGTTAACAGTTGCTGTACATCTAAACATGATCACAGGTACAGGCTATTTAAGCTGTAATCACATCTAATGAGCACATGTAAAAGAGCTTCACCCTTTATAATAGGACTGTCAAAGGAGTAGGGTTTGTCTTGACACTGGGGGAACGTTCATAGGTGGGGGTCTCTGGAAGGTTTTGACATCGAACACTGTATTTTCTGGCTTCTGGTATATTTTCTGCATAGTATTGTGAAGGGAAATAATCAAGAAAATGAACAAAAAGTGAACTAAAAGGTGACGAACACGAACAAAATAAGCAGCAAAGTGAACAAAACCCATCAGGGAAATGAACAAAAATAAACAACAGCGTCATTGCTTATGTAAACGGATAAACAGATTTTTAGCCACCTAAAACATACATATCATCTGTATATATATATATGTGTGTGTGTGTGTGTGTTTATGACAGTAAGGAAGGGAAATAATGAAGCAAAAGTGCAAAAATGAGTAGAAATGAAGAAAAAATAAGTAAATGATCAAAAATGTTAGCAAAGTAATCAACAAAATGAAGCAAATAATCAAGAAAATGGACAAAAATGGACAAAATAATTAAGTAAATTGATTGAAATAAACAAAATAAAAAATGAAATGAACAAAAATATACAAAATAATCAAAGATACAAACAAATGTCATTATTTGTGTAAAGCAGGATTTTGAGAGAAAAAATGGACAAAATAAGTAACAAAATGAACACTGTAAGTTTATGAAGGGAACAAATTATGAACAAAACAGTCAAGAATCTAGACACAAAAGAACAAAGTAATCAAGAAAATGGACAAAATTAACAAAATAATACAAGAAATATGCCATTTGTGTAAAGCATGATTTTTAGACCAAAAATTGACAAAATAAACAACAAAATGATCAAGAAAATAAAGAAAATGTAATGAAATAATCAAAAAAATGGACAAAAGTTCCATTTAAAGCATCAGTGTGTGCATTTCACTGTGCAAGTTTATGACGGGAACAAATAATGGACAAAATAATCAAGAATCTGGACACAAAATGAACAAAATAAGCAACCAAGTGATCCAAAATGAACAAAATCATGAAGAGAATGTAAAAAAAATTATGCAAACAGTTTTGTTGGGGTTCAGTGTACATTTACAGCTATGCATCCACAAGTAATAAAACATGAAGAAAGGCAAAATGAACCGAATTATGCAAAAAACCCATTCAAATTGAATCAAATTTGAACATGAACGAAACAATCTGCAAAGTGAACAAAAAGGAAGAAAACATGCAGGAAATTGATCCAAACTGAACAAAAAATGATCAATAATCTTCAAAATGACCCAAATAAAGAGTGAGATGTGCATCTGCGCTGCTGACCTTGGCACACTAATTATCTGCAAAAAGGTCAACACTTCAGAAGTGATGATACACGACGCTCCTCTCAAATTTGTGACACGTTTGCTGGTGGACAGAGGTGGGTTTAATGCTGAGTGTTCACTTTCCGCACCATCCTGAGTTCATCTTATCACCGCTTGTTGGACTTTCCCATGTTTCCCTTGTTCGCCCCGACACGTTGACTCCGTTGCGTTCCCGCGTGCATTCATACACAAACTGCCTCCGAAGGTGTGGCCGCCGTGCGATCCTTTCTGCTTCTGTAGGACGGTGAAGCCCTGCAGCTGTCGTTTCTTCTGATCTCAGATACGTTGACGTGTCTGTCATAGATGGTTTTCAGGTGCTAGCGATTACACACGAAGAGCTGCCAGTCAAACTAAAACATTAGGCCTGTGCCGAACATGCAAAGCAGAGAACCGGTTGCTTACGCAAGTAACTAAATCACCTCTTCACATGTGGTTTTATAGTTTGCCCTTTTGTCTCCGTGCATTGTGCGGCTGCATGACTGACAGGTGGCACTTGCACAAAAACACTTTAAAACCATGTGTCTGCATGTTGGCAAGTTTTTGTTGAAGCACACACCTCAACTAACAGCGCAGTTTAAAAGCACGTTTCATTTTATTGAAGCTTTTAACACCAGGATCCATCAGTTTAAAATAAAGCCTGTGATCATTTACCAATACAGCTACCAGGATCCCCCAGATCTCCCATAGATCCTGCCTGCTTTTTTAACTCCCCAGTGCCTGCATCTGTCATGAGAACACGGGTAAAATTCGTCTTCGACCTCCCTCTGCTCCTCTGGCTGTGCACCGGATCCCGTATGGCGAGCTGACTTGCTGATAGCTCCAGGTGGTATCCATATTGAATTGTAAAATCGGGGTTAGTGGGGTTGGTTGGAATTCCAGTTGAAACTTCTGACTAGGAACTCAGACATTCTGCTTTCTGAGTACAACCGGATCGCACCACACATATTATACCACTGCCTCATTTTTAGCAGTTCACAGAGTTGGACGGTCGTCAAAGAAAGTCATACCAATAGAGCTGGTTTAGTAAACTGTACAGGGTGTCACTCTCTCATAAGCTACAAATTATGCACAATTGTCACAATGAAAGAGAAGAAAATCATTAAAACATTCAATTTATTAGGACAAGCCACAAACAGTACCACATATGTTGCTGTGTATACCTCTCTGTACAGTCTATATGTAGTCAATCTTTCAAGATATTTAAGATTTCTCCTAAGTGCAACGATAGTAATAGTCACTATGCACAGTTTATGTATATTTTTAAGCCTAATCTTCCTCTGTTATTATTACTCTTTGCTGTTGTAACGCTGTAAATTTCTCCAGAGTGGGATTAGTACAGGAGTATCCTCTTTTACCTCATAAACTGAGAAAACAGTGTGATAAGTTATAGATTCAGTGGAGGCAGATATAAAGAGAAATGCACTGCACTGATGGGTTAATGATTTCAGGAAGAAAATATGTGAAAACGCTAACTTTGTTTGGTTGTTAACTCTCTTATCTCAAGTGCCAGTGAAAGCAAATGTGCTCGAGGGTGTCATTTACTGTCAGTGGATCAACTTTTTAATTTGATTTGACGATTCTCTGTTCCTGTGTTTTTCTTGGAAGTCTTGGATGTTATGGACTATTCTCTGGAACATAGAAGTGGCTGAATGACTTTAATTTGTTGTCTTGTGTTTCATGTATTAATTGGAGAGAGATATTTAACACTTTAACACTTTGTTGTGTATCTAAAACAACCAAATGAGTCAAATTTACCCAAGCAGCACATTTCTAGTCCACACAAATGTTCTCAGTCATTGTATTAAGTAATCCTCTTTACAAAGGGATGTCTCAAGTCATAACATGAGATTGTTCAGTTATTGCTTGTGGTCTCTGGTTTTACCATTGATGCACCTTTTTAAGAACAATCGCTTTGCATGGCCATCAGTACAAGTCACTCTGAAATGACAGTGAAAACAGGCATTGGAATAAAACAGAATGTTTTGGGTTGACAGATCCATTTCTCATCCTTTGCAAACTGAGGTCACATAGTTTTCAGATAACACACATATGCCTTTGCATTAAAACTTAAAACTTTAAAGGCAAATGACTCCATTACACTGAACAACAGACGACGAGTGGAACGGTGGTAGAGTGAGCATTACATCTCACTAGATGAGAGAGTTGTGATGCCAAGATGAGAACTGTAGAACGGACAAATTGAAAGTGATTTTCACTTTTCAAAGTGCTTTCACTCTACAGCATACATGAACTCAAACCACACCATTGCAAAAATATGAGAATGATTTGGATGGAAATAGAACCAAAACAGATCACTTTCTTGTTTCTGTTTCTGCTCTGCTGTGACTTCAGCTCTAGTTGCTTTTAATACAGCTGTACAGGGCAAAACGAGAAAACCAAGAGGAAGTAGAAAACCCAGGGAGAGGGGAGAGTTTGTGCAGCTAAACGCACCACCACACAATAGCAGAGGGGCAGAAGTGATGAATATGAATGCATCAATCTATGTGCAGGTTTTAAGGAAAATTGCACATACTTTGCCTTGAAACATGAACTGCAGTATACAAAAGTCAGTGCATTTCAGTGATGAAAATATCAGTATGTTTAATCTGTCTTGACTGTATTTGAGAATAAGCAGTACAAGACAAGACAACTGGGGTACTTCATTCTTAAAGTAATGGATTACAGAAAAATAGCATTGAGTAAATTTGACCCATCCGTGGCTCCAGTGTTTAAAAAGGTGTCATGAACAACTCTGAAATGTAATATTCTGATTGTAATTTCCAATCTGATTGGGATCTTATGTACCAGTGTGACATTTTGACTCATTTTAACATTTCCCCTTGGTTGACCTTTTTAAGAATGTGATGCAGGCATAAAACTGAGGAATAGCTGTATATTTTAAAATAAAATAAAAAAAGACCAGACAAAGTATGGAAAATGTTGCACTCAAAATGAAACAGAAGTTAAAGTAAATTTCAGTAGTGCTGTATAATATTTGAATTTATATTTGTAAACCTGACTGAACTTTTTTGGAATTGTCATTTTTGCATTGCAATAGTTTTTTTTTTTTTTTTTTTGGCTGGGTTATTTTGCACTTAGCGGCATTTTCAAGGCTAATTTGCAGCCTTGAAAGAGCTGAAGGTGTGCAGAGTGTGCTCCTTAAGTGATTACTGATGCCAAGCTGCGCTATTGATCATTCCAGGTGTCATTGTGATAATAATTTATTGGATGTGTGTAAAATATTTTTCTTGCTGTGAGAAAAGCTGTTCTCTTACATAACAAAATATTCTGACTTCTTACCAGTTGGAATGGATAAAATACGGGCAATATCAATATTTATTGATCATCTTAAAAGTAATTAGATTGTGTGAATGTTAGATAAGATGGAAAAAAGTTCATGATGCAAAGCTGCCTTTTTTAAAACTTTTGACAGCTGGTTTTTGTGTAATTTATTTGTTATACTTAAAGTCACACCTACCTATAAATCTTGTAAAAATACCTTGTGCACTGAAAGTAAAGAGTCGGTTCTGGAAAACAGTTTTTATGAGGACTGTTTCAGTCGCCAGTGTCAGAACAGCATGTACAGACTGTAAACACCTGTATTTTAACTGCACACAAACAAAAAAAACAACCTGCCCTTGTTTAGGAAACAACATGTCAGGGCGGTGGACCGAGAGGTTTGTCACACACCAGTCAAAATATGTCACAGCAACAACATAGTACAGTAATGAAAGACAGCAAAGTTTTATTTTTTGGTCATACTACTGGGTACTTTCTGCCACGTAAATTTATCAAGGGAACAAAAGATATCCAATAAAATGAACTAAAATGAACAAAATAACAAAGAAAGTGAACAAAAATTAACAGAATACGCAATAAAATGGACTAAAAGTAACAAAATATCCAATAAGATGAACTAAAATAAACAAAATAACCAAGAAAGTGAACTTAAAAAAAAATCTAATAAAATGGACTAAAAGTAACAAAAATCCAATAAAATGAACTAAAATGAACAAAATAACCAAGAAAGAGGACAAAAATGAACAAAATTCTCAATAAAATGGACAAAAATGAGCAAAAATCTTTGTCTTTACCATTTAAATGTAAAATAAATTAGCAAAATATCCACAAAATTGACAAAAATGAGCACAAATGATTAAAATATGAAAAACTAATTAATGCACTTAACAAAAGTTCCATAAATAGAGGAAAAATGAACATAGTGATTAAAAAAACCAATATGACCAACAGTCAATGCTAAAAAATAAGCACTAAATTAACAAAATTCAAGAATCCAGAAAATGTACAACATATCTACAAAATAATTAAAATCAACAAAAATGAACAGAAAATGAACAAAAATGAATGATTTAAAGACTGTTTTCTTTAGAAATGTTTTTGGTTATTAAACTGTGCAGCTTTTGGCCTGTTTGCCTTGTAACATCCTCAGATAATTAAATTAATATCACTGATGCCAATAAAGCATTTTATTAGAAATCAATGCCAAATAATAACTGGTGATTTTGTCTTCACAGAGTGTGATACTTGCATAGGCCTGTCCTCTATCGACATACATAACAAAGGTCATGCATAATTTACATTTATGACAAGATAACAGCTGTGTTACATAACACCCCTGAACTGGATTTCACAAAGAACCAAATGTTTTGTTGTCTTTGCACATTCATAAAAAGAGCCATGCAATGTCTGAGGATGTAGCGGCTCGTACTTAAAGCTAGATGGGAGTCGCCGAGGAGGATTATGTGTATTCAGACCAAGTGTTTGTTTGCTTTTGGGTCAGGTCAAACATCACGCTTTGAGTTCAAACATAAAATGACATAACAGAACAACCACTGTTACCCCCATTCTGCCTCACTGTGTAATGTTACTTTGAATAATTACAGAATATCCAATAAAATGGACAGACATTAACAAAAAAAATCCAAGAAACTTAGCAAAAATGAACAAAATAGCCAAGGAAAAGAACAAAAATGAACAAAACATCCAGTAAAATTAACAAAATATCCAATAAAATGGACACAATGAAGAAAATAACAATGCAATAAATAAATAGATAAAAATAAACAAAATGTCCAAGAAAATAAAAAATGCAACAAATCATAAAGAAAGAGAAGAAAAATGAAGCAACTATCAAAGATGCACAAGAAATAACAAATCATAAAGAAAATGAACAAAATAATAAAGAAAATGGACAAAAATGAACCAAATAATAAATAAAGAGAAGAAAAATGAAGCAAAGATCAACCAATCAAACTTTATTTGTATAGCGCCAATCATAATCCCCGATTATCTCTAGGCGCTTCACAATTCAAGGCCGAAATCTTAAGAAAGAAAATGAACAAAAATGAACCAATCTGCT
>JAQQAE010000460.1:0-33337 GCA_029823295.1 Pseudamia nigra
TGGGGAGGGAGGGGGAGCATCTGTGTGTGTGTGTGTGTGTACGTGTACTCACCGCGGGGTGGTCTTGGGAGAAGCTCTTATGGAGAAGCCCTGAGCTCCGACGCCGCTGCTGCCATCTCCCACCTCGTGATCTGCGCTCACACAGACACACACACACACACAGAAAATCAATTGCAAATCTGAGAGAGCGCCCACAATAGACCAGCTGAATTAGAAAAAAAAGACAACACTGTTGTGAAAAACTACACAATTTCAGCATGTTTTCATCAAGATGATGTCATCGCACAGTAAAACACGTAGGAACAGGGAAACTGTAGATCTTTCTTAAATTCACTTCTACAGCTAAAGCTGCAAAATTAATTTCTATGCTCTTTTCTGTTTGAGTTGCAGCCTTATAGTTCAGAAAGACAGATTTAAACAATTTTTCATGCACTGTTTTTATATTCATTATTGTATAGTTATGAGTTGAAAACCAGTGCACATATAATTTTATATCATAACAGTGCATAATTAGTCTGACACATAGTTTAAAATAACTGTAATGCATTTCATCCTATTTCATTATTTTCTTTTATTTAGAATTTCCATCAAAACAGTTGTTCAGAAAATCCTCATGTTCAGATTTGCTTCTGATTTTGCCACTCAGGCCTGTTACAAATATTACATAATCAGAAATTACTTGAAATAATTGCCATTGTTTTGCCCAATTCTGATAATCATATCCATTCACCTGTTTTAAAACAACCTGGGTGAAATTAACATATGTAGCAAATGTTACCATCAATTCCACATGATTTATCATTTTTGTTTACTTTGTTTCAGTGGTGTCTTTTAGTGATGTCACATTATTGTGTCTCACTATGGCAACTTATTTTGATTTTCTACATATGATCCAATATTTCAGTAACAGGTTTTGCACATTTGTTATATTTGTCAAATTTAATTTTTTTAAACCGCAGCCTGATTTTTGCCCATAGTACATGGTTTATTTTCTTTGCTGCTGTTAATTGCACTTATTTATATGACAATCCTCAATTCAAATGCAAATGCTGTGACAATCAGGGCTACATGATTTGATAAAAATTACACAGTGAGAAATATAATTTTATAATTTCAGTCTGTGAGGGGAAAATGTATAAAGTGTTCATTTATAAATGCGTAGTCAAACATACACTCTGAAACATGCATGAAAATACCAATATTGGCTTTTGATTTTACATCCTTTACACAGTGCCTCTGACTGATCAGTGTCACCAAATCTAAACAATCTCTTAAAACGTTTCCCCATTTTTACAATTATCAACTTAAATCCAGCTTTAAGTGGAACTTTTTTTAATTGCAAACTTTTGTGATTATACAACTGAGCTGGCTGATATTAGGATTTCACATGAGACTTGATAAATGATCCCTGCCCGTATTCCTGTAGTACGTTTGAAAACAAAAAGACTGCCAATATAAACCAACAAACACACTTTGACTTTCAGACACAAATCTGTGAGACACAAATCTGTGAACTGTCACGTGAAAGGTTTGCTTTAATAATTTAAAAAAGAAATTAGCTGTATATAAATTGCAACAATGCATTAGAAACTAATACATAAAATAAAAGCAAATGAGTCTGAAAACAACCTAGAAACAATTCATATCTCAAGAACACAAATATTCATGATGAAGAGCTCTTGAATTAAGTTACAACAGAAAATCACAGGTGGTCTGGTGATTCTTTCCAAATCTTCGTGTCGTCATATCCCTGAGCCCTACTGATGACCTTAATACAGTAATAAAATACAATTAAACAAAAAGCGAAGGCCAAGAGTCAGAGCCGTCTACTGTTCTCACACAGTCCCTGACGTCTACTGCTGTCATTTCCCACCAGCTCTGCTCTCACTACAGTGCTGTGCAGGTGTCGTCAAACGTATCCACTCAGGAGTTTTCGAAAAGCTCCATTTCTGCGTGAGAAAACATTTACCAAGTGGAAGGAAGCCTCAGAATTAAAGGAAACTGTGCACTTACAAATTTACCTAACTCGGTGTGGACATACTGTAATCACACTAATCAAAATACAACTTCCAAGCCTGTTTTCTTCTTTTGTATTTCCTTCCCACACGAGCCTTCATTCAGGCTGCATGTGCGGCTCTCGCTCGCTTTCTCTCTCTCTCTCTCCACCATGTGTGACAGTCTCTCTACCTCCTCCCTCTGGGCCTCTGGCCAGACGCTTCTTTTCATTTTCCTCAGTTAGAGTAATGAATCACACATGCACGCACACGCAAACACACACTTTTGCATTTACACGCACACACACACAAACTCCCCTCTACTTAAGACAGTCAATCCCAGCTTTTACCCCCACCAGGTCACCACTCTAGTCCCCTGCTCGCCTTCTTTTTCAAGTCCTTTCTCTGTTGTAACCCTTTCCTCCCTCCAGACACTCGAGAGCAAAGAGAACTGGCTGCCAAAGTAAACAGGGTACATGCATACAAACATATGCACACCTTGAACATTTGTGCTCACATGACCCTCATTAACACACAAACTAAATGCCATGCTCGTGTAGCTGTACACGTGCTGTCACTGACTGTGTACATTAATGTAATGCAACATTCACAGTCACCAAGGCTGCAACATCTCATTTCCAAAAAGCTGATGACAACTACACAAACACTTCAAACAAACTATACTAAACTTGGGAGAAAAACACAGTCTGGAAGATGACATTTTATTATAAATGATTAATGGATTTGTAAGCACAATAATTATTTCTGCTATAATAATATAAATTATTTTTTGAAGTCTGAACCACATTAGGGCTACACTATTTGGACAAACAGTCAAACTGCAATTATTGTGGGCAATATGGCAATTGCAATTTGAGTTGACTTGATTGGGTGTCAAGGAAAATAGACATATGAGTCATGTAGCGCATAAAACTGCAACATCTTGAAGAAAACAAGAACTTGTGAATTTCTTCTTGCATGTTTTACACCTGACCTATTGGCATAAAACAGGGTTGTGTTATTTTTCCATTTCTGACATTTAGATCCCCTAACATCTCCTAAATATAGATATTTAAATTACTATTACACATTCTCTTTACTCTTACATTAATGCACAGGGCGATTAATTATGCAGACCCTCAATCACATATTTCAAAAAAACCAAGCTTTCAAAGGCATGTTATAATTTGCTCTCTTTTTCTGCCTTTTAAACAAAGCATCATTGTATTTACACACACAACTTGCCTGTACTCTGTCTATTGATGCACACACACACACACACACACACACACACACACACACAGAGCCCCATGGCCTCCTGTCATTCAGGCTGATTAGTGAGTTGACCTACAGGTCAGAGTGGATCTGGCTCTGATGACTGCTGACCGGCAGCAGGAACTACCTACCTTCCTCCTCCTCCTCTTTCTTACTCTCGCTGCTTCTCTCCTTTCTTTTCTCCTCTAGATCCAAACAGATGTCCTGTATCAGGAAGCAGCTACTCTCATTACTGAAGTCACTTCTCAACTCCCTCATCAGCTCTTGGATGTTTCTGGTCCAGGAGTTTCTGAAGACACCTTTTGTCTCCAATGTTCCTCTTATACAGATCCACATTCATCGATCCTCGTGTAAGATGTTGTATATTGGTACATGCGTATATAAGAAGTAAAATGGAGTAGTGGGAGGAGTTTGGAAATATCACAAGTGCTGACCCCTAACCTCTCAGTGGGACAGAGGGGGCATGACCTGTCCATTATCTCTCTCTTTCTTACTTTTCACACACACGTCGTCGTACCTGCTGGCGAGGCCTCCGACTGGGCGATGAGAGCAGCCATGGCGGAGTTGGGGTTCAGTCTGTTCCCAAACATGTGGGAGGGAGCGAGGTTGAATACGGACCCAGGCAGCCCACTCACCTGTAGACAGAGACGTGACCGAGAATCAGCAAAAGTACAAAAAACACTGCATATAAAACACACATGAAATGCTGACTTTAAATTCTGTCACAAGCAGGAACAACAATCTTGTGCACAAATATCAATCATATTGGTAATGATTTATCTTACCCTTATTTCAGTGTAATCTAATTTAATTGTTCAGTGCCTAAAACTAAAAGTGCCCAAGGTGATCGCACTAAAAGTATTGAATTCAAGTCAAATCAAATGGTGATTACTGCGGACTACATTACAATTTGAGTTTTTTTCTTGATTATTGAGGTAATTATGCATAATATTAATCATTTAAAAATGTACATTGTTTCAGCGCAAACAATAAAAAGACAAAAATATCAAAAAACTATAATAGGAATTGTCGCAGTGTCTCTAAAACTAAATTTGACCAAAAATCAATGTTTTGAAAAAAAAATGAGAATCTTGTCCAGTCAAACAGTGATGACATTATGACCATGATTTTTTTTTTAAACACTTTACTGTAAAATCACTGGCTGTTTATTACACATGTAGCTACTGTCTCTTGCTGGCAATCAGTGTGGATTCAGTATCATTAGTGGCAATATTATGTAAAATGTCTACATCTGATTTCATGCTGCTGAAGCCTACAGAAATTGTTAAAATGTGAATTTGAATGTGAAATCAACACCATTTTTCAGTTTTTTTTACAGGGACAAAAACAAAAACAAAAACAAAAACAACTGTACATGATGAAGCTGCAGCTCATTATTCGGTTACATATTCGTACACATGGGGCTCCGAGCGCCTCAGCACCCCAACTGTACGCTGACATGCTGACAAAGTGTTTCTGATACATAGAGTTTAATCCAATTAAGGCATTTCCCAAATAAGGGCCAGGGCGTGAAGGGTGGGGTGAGAGGGAGGAGAACGAGGGTGGAGCATCAGAAGAGAAATCAGGTCTATCTAAAATAACAAAATGGCCGACTATTTTGACTATGAAAGAGAGGGAAAAAAAGCATGTGACGCTGCAGAAAACTGATCGGAGACCATGGTGCTCCTCTCAATTTAGAGCTAACAATGAGGATGAAGGAATGACTTGTTTGGCATTTTCATGATTATTTATTATGTTTAAATTACGCTTCCTTTCATAAATTAATTGTATCGCAATTGTAATCACAATATCAGCCCACACAATTATGTAATGGCAAAATGCAGCAATTGAAAGGCCCAGATTTTAGGAAATTACAAAATACAAACTCTGTTGTTGGTAATATTTTGGAGCACAGCTCAGCATAGAAATGTACTGTGTAGAAATCAAAGTTGGAACAATTTTTGTATTTTTTCCACACTGGTTTGATGAGTAATATACACATTTTCTGTCATGACCAAGCAAGTTGACTTGCATCACCCTCCCAAATCTCAGCACTTCCCGCAATAATCACAATTTGACTTTTTTCACCAAATCATGCAGCCTTAGATCCATGGAAAAAAAAGAATCTGCAAAGACAATAAAGCTTTGATAAATAACCCATCTTTTTTAAATTACTGTGAGCTTTAGGGGAAAAAGGCACCACCATAATCTCCTATGACACATTTATGAAAATGGTATGTCCGCACCGCTAAAATGTGGAAAACACTCAGCAAATTTCCAACTCTGTGAACTGTTACATTTAAAAAAAACAAAAAAACAAAAAAATGAACCTGCAGCCTCCGTCCATTTCTCCTTCACAGTAAAATGACTTCAGCTTTCTTTCTGGACCTCCCTCTTCTCCCCTCCCTCCCTCTCCCTCTGTGCCATAATCCTGCCCCCTTCCCATCAACATTCATTTTTCATTTACATTCATTTTTCATTCAAAGTCTCACTCTCACACTCCCTTTCTCTGTCCCGGGCTGACAGCCAATAACAGTAGGCCAAGAGTCTGCTAGTGGACTGAAAATAGCAAACGGTCTCTGTCACTCAGGACACACACACACACGCACACACACGCCTGCACACACTGAGGGAAGCCTGTTGTTGGCATCCCGTTGTAGTTGCATAATATCTGCACACTGGATTCAAAGTTTGTGTCTCCCAGATGCATCACACTTCACAAACATACACACATTTTAACAACCTGGAGTGACACGAATAGGAGCAGTCTCTATATCCCTTATGCTTGCACCCTGCTGCTCTCTTTGTTAATTTTTCTTCTCAGCTACACACAACATTTGCAGGCCAAACTTCCCTATACATCCTTCAAACAAGCATGTTATCCTGTGCTTCCCTGGGCCTCTCGTCTGCGGAATATGTGTGGATATGTGCGGAACGGGGCAAGATGAGGCCAGCGAATTGAAGGCAACAGTCCACACACACACACACACACACACATATATTCGTCCCAACCCCTCCTGTCCTCCATCTATCCCTCCATCCCTACTATAGCGCTTGTCAGATATCATTACATCACAGGACAACGGACGGAGAAAAGAGACATGGACAGGGATGGAAAGAGAGAGAGAGAGAGAGAAAGAGAGAGAGCAAGAGAGCTGGTAAGCGGGACAGAGGAGGAAAATGAAACTGGGTGAAAGAAGACAGAGAAGGGGATTTTCAGGGGTTTTCAAAGGACAGTCACTGAAGACACCAGCAAGGATCACTGGAGATAACGAAGATGAATCAATAGCCTCAGGTGTATGGCTCGATTTCATTCCAGTGCTTGATGCGGGCGCTAAATGGCTCGTTTTCCAACACCTATTTTATAAAACCCATTACAGCAAAAAGAAAATTAACCTACACATAATGCCACAAATCTTCAGTTTGACTTTTTAAGGCATTTTTACACACACACTGTAACAGTGAGGTTTAACTCAAATTGTCTGTTTCGACTCTTGAGTGTCATGTTTCAGCATCCCAGTTTTTTTCCTCAGACAAAAGAGCGTTACACGGAAAAACTGAATGTGAAGTCTAGGCAATTAATGAGATATTTGTGCGACTTCACATTAGATATCCAATAACCAGAATTACTAGATCTCAGCACAAGCAGATTTAAATTTGCTGCTGAAAGATAAGGACTTTTTTGTATTAAGGCAGCTGGTGTAAATGCAGGGGTGTTTTTAAACCCATTTTAGAGAGGCTGTATGTTTTGTTTCAGGGCAGTATTTTCAGAAATGTGCAAGATTTCAGCTTTTGGGCACAGCTTTTTCACAGTGCTGGAGCCCAATGACAAGGGAAACAATATGCTGGTCTTTTACACTCCCTTCATAATGTCTGTCTGTGTGGATACATCTTTGGTGACAGGAAGTTTTGCTGTAAATCTTCAAGTCCAGTAATTGAAGAAGTACTAAGATCATTGCTGATTTTAGGAGTGCTAAACAATCAGGAGCCTGGGGAAAATCCTGAGGATGTATTTAAACTTGGATTTACCAAAATAATCCACAGAAAAAAACAGATATTAATACATTAGTTGGGAAATCTGACTAAAATAAAAATTAACAAGGGAAAGAAACAATAAATTTGAGAAAATTTCACCAAAAAATAACAAAATAATTTCCAAAACTAAGAAAAATGAACACAAATGCAGAAAATAAATGAATGCTCGAAATGCAATACTATTATTTTGTGGCACACATATAGCTTGTTTGCATAAGACATCTGACCCAATAGGTGTGATTTAAACTTAATCATTAACAAATACTGGATGGATGGATGGATGGATTAACAAATAAAACATTACTTGTAACTCATTAGAAGTTTTGTAGCAAATAAAGATATCCAAGTCGTGTATCAGTGTTTCCAGTTGGTATCCAGTCGTGCTCAGGTGTGAATATAACTGCATATTTTATCCTCCAAGAGGCACATAATTCACTTCAAAATGATATTTAAAAAAGGTTCTAAAACATGCGCATTCTGAAATGCCAACACTTGAAATCATTCCACGCTGGGAGTTATGTCCCTAAACACATGGCCTGAACTCATTTTCTGACCTAATACACAGACAAAGCGTTTCTCCAGCTTTGCACAGAAAGAGGTTCTCCCCAAATGTTTTCCACATTAAGGGACAAAAAAGGAAATCATAATAATCTTTGTGTCACAATGCTTCATTTTTCTGATCACATATCTGCACATTTTCTCTATTAGCGACAACAAAATAGTTTATTATTTCAGTTATAAAGAGCATGCTGCCTGTGTGTTATTAAATCAGGCTGCAGAATCATAAATACATCAGTGAAATGTTTTGTGCTGTAAATTAAACACAGAGCCCCTCTACAGGTGCACTATGTGATTCAGCTATAGAAGAACTTGCTGAGAAAACACACTTCACACAAGGTCAAGACTCACACATTTCATACATAATTAACATGCAGTGGATTAATAATAGTGTTTAGAGATTTGCAGCGGAAGATGTTTAATTAGCGTGCTCTAGTTTATTTGTTCCCACAGTTTATCTGCCTTTCAGCTCCAAGATGCTAGAGATGGGGGTGAATTCACATACAGAAGGAGCAGAATTACATGAGTGTGTGTTTGTGGGAGTCAGAAAAGTGCGAGGGGGCCAGAGGGGTCTAGAAGTGTGTTAAATGTAGCCTCGTGGTTGTGTCTGGACTCACGTGTGGGGAGGCTGTACTGGTTAGCGGAGCGGTGGCCGTGAATGGAGAAGGAGGGGCGAGGGAAGGTGTCGGCTGCTGTTGCTGCGACAACTCCGAGCCGGATCCACCGACGGCGACAGATCCTGTTCCTGCTGATGACCCATCCGCACCGGAGAAAACACCTGTGGAGAATCGCACTTAATGTCAGTGGAGTCCATTTAGTCCATTAGGGCTGTGTGATACCGCCATGTTGAACAAACTACATCTGGATTTTCCTTTAGTATCATGCATAATTCACTGTTTCAAATATTTTTTCTGTCTACATGAACATAGACAGAAACAAAAAAGTCCAAATGGTATCAATTAAATTTTACAGCATACAACACCAACAAATGGCATCAATAACAAAAAGCAGCACTTACAGATGAGGCTGGGTCATAAAATGCTACCATTACCTTCATGGTGACATACATTTTCCCTTTTGCCTTTAGCTTTATTTTGTTTACACTACTGACTATAATAATGTAGTGTTACTTAATTTTACTCATGAGTATTTGGATGATGAGCACACATTTGATCATTTTGAGAATTTTACCTAAAATTAAATTTGAAGTCACAAAATTGCAGATGTGTTTTGTTTTGTATTCAGTTATGTGTCTTATAACATTTTCATCTTGGTACATCTTTTAACAATAACTTAACAACACAAACAACCATGTGGTTTCTTTAACTTCACCCGTAGTAAAAAAAAAAGCCTTTGGAAATAAATAACATATTGTGAGGATCATAGAATATTGTTTTTACTGTGACAACACTTTAGCCGTATCACCCAGCTGCACTTAGATGGATGTTGATATGTATAATTTGCCACATAAAAGAGAAATTCTTTAAAATAAAGGACTGATTATTGAGGCTATGACTGAACAAACCTATTTATAAACAGATATCCAATTTGCTGTATCATCCACTCCTACTGCCAATTAAAGCATTTAAGGGTGTAGATATTTGTCATATTGATTAGAAACACCTGAGTGAGTGTAATTACAGTAGATCAAGTTTAAATGCATGAAAACAAATTCAGCCACATGCATCAACTTCAAGACGATCAGAACTAAGGTATATGATAAAGAATATAATTTAATATCTGAAAAAAATAATGCAATGATACAGATGTCGGAGGCCTACATCACTTCCATTTTGTCAAACCCATCACACTCTTCCTCCACGTTTGAATCTATCACAATCATTAAATATTCTTCAAAAATCTCGACAGTTACACATTAATGCTCATTCCTCACACACATACACATGCTCCATTCTCTTATCTCTCTGCTCTCTCTCCATCTCTCCCCTCCACACCCCAGCGCTCGCCCACTAACCAGGGATAAGCCCTGCCCCTGCCCCCCTTTGACCCCAGCAGAGGAGGGGGGGAGAGAGGGCCCCTCAGTCCCACAAAGGCCTGAATGGCTCAGGGCAGCGCACATTCACTGGGGGAACAAGAGATCTTTGTGCCAGGAGGGGAGGGGTCGGAGGGAGAGAGAGGGCAAGCAGGAGAGAGAGGGAGAGAGAGAGAGGGAGACACAAACTTTACATGGGCCTATATACTATTTATAACGCTTTGTAATATGCACCAGATAAATTGATACCCAGAGCTGCCGTTGGCTCAGGGGGCATGAGCTGCTGCAAGACTTTCAGCAGCTGGATTAGAGGCCAAACCAACAGTTTAACAGAGTTTAGCTCACGCAACTGATGAAATGGGTCACATAAAAAGGGGTGGTGCACTGGAAATCACAGCAAAAGGGCAATATTCAGATTTATAAAACAGGAGCACAGATTTCATTTAATTCCAGTGATAGCGGCACAGTTTGGGGATACTGTTTATGTGCATGGATTAATAATTTTTAAATCTGTGCTTTTCTGTCTGACACATACATTAGCATTAAAATACACAAACAGCAATATATATACTTCCATTTTGCATGTTTTACACAGCACCTCTGTTTGTGTGTGTGTGTGTGTGCCTGTGAAATCCAAAATACCACTTCACAACAGCGTCTGTGTTCATTTAATTCCCATTTCAGCTAGATCACCACAAATCCCTCTTGCTTTAAATTGCAGCGTAATGTGATGCTATACAATAAACAGGCTGATATTGTAATTGTGTCTATTTTAAACTAGAAACTAAATTGCAATGTAAAAAAAATACTGCTACATTTAAACAGTTTTTAAAAAAAATAAGACAATATAAATAAATGAATAAATAAATAAAATGTAGGTTATGAGCAAAATTAGAAGCAGGTTGTTTCATGCTGCTAACTCTGGCAGACTAAAAATACTGGCTGCCAATTTGTGAATAAGAACCGTACTGACAAAGAAAGACAAAGAGCAGATCCATTTTCCCTACGCACAAGTCCGTGCCTGTAAAACTTATAAACTATCCGCGTGATCAATAAGGTTAAGCCCCTGAAGCGGAACTGCCTCCATCAGCCGACCCAACTCTGCTTTCTCCTTTTCCCACTCAGTATGTCTGTAAGCTTTAAAAATACCCACCTCGATTAGTTCAGGCTGACATTATCTCAATAGGAAATCTATGATGTTGTATTTAAGGAAGGTTAAGTGTTTGGCATCGCACTCCGCTATTAAACAGCTGAATCAGTGTTTGGATGAACTGCTCGCTCCGAATTCTGTTTTAGGAGGAAATTTCCGTGTAAGTAGCAGGTCGATGCTGAATACCAGGAGCTTATAGGTTGTTGTGGAAAAAAAGCGCAGACAGTCATTTAATCATGGTTTAAAACAGGAATGTGGAGACAAACACTGAAGACTGTGTGGAGACATTTGTTATTCCCAGAAAATTCAACCAGCCAACAGAAATGTCTTTAAACATCACGGTAATGTGGAGAGGCAGCAGAGTCACACACACACAGGCGATTTGTGTGGGTGTGTGTGTGGGTGTGTGTGTGTGTGTGTCTGTGTGGGGGGGCTCGTGTGTATGAGTAGGTCACAAATTGTTGAAAAAAAAAAGTTTAAATGAACAACAAAAATTCAACAGGGTGAACTGAAACAAGGCTCATTCAATTATGATCTTAATCAGGGTGCATGCATTAATTTGAAATCAATATAATTTATTTTATTAATTATAATAGAATTTGAAATTGTAGATTAAATAGCAAAAACATACATTTCAAAGCTTTACTTTCAATTGTATTCTTTTTCTTTTTTGTTTTTATTATTCTTCTTTTACCCCGTGGTGGATATTGTTTTTCCTCAGCTTGATTTTTTTAATAATGAGCTTTGACGTAAATGCTCTGTTCTCTTTAAATTACAAAAAAGATAAGCCACATTGCCCATATTTACTAAACATTCTAAATTGTGAATTGCAGCAGTACAAGTGAAATTTCTAGATTTAAAGATCGCAAAGTAAAAACTGACATGTTGCTAAAATATTCAGAAGTCTTATTTGAAGCATTTATTTATTTATTTATAAACTAGTGAGTCAATTATTTTTTAAAGGACTTTGCACATGCTGCTTTCTTGCTTTAACAATAAACTTAATTTGGTTTGTAAATGATTTGCCACCAAGTGAATATTTCCCTGGTTTTCACAACTTCCCCACTTTATGTGTGTGTGTGTGTTTAGCATCAAGTGAGAAGAAACAGCAGATAATTATAAAAAATGAAAGGGGGGGGGGTCAAATGTACAAACATAATTAGATATATTAAATACTTCATGTGCATCTTCTTTCTCGTTTTAATTTACACGAATGCACAGGTCGTAAAGGCTGAATAAATTCACGTCTAGCCGACACGTCTTCCTCCCCCACACACCGAACCTATGGTGATCTACTGGCTCCGTCGTCCCATCGCTGACCCCCCTGCCGTCAAACATTAACCTAGCCAAACTCTAACCTCCTTCCTCTCCCCTCCCACCAACACATATCTATTAGGCTAACTATCTATCCATCAGAGCGGTGCAGTCAGCAGACGGGACTGAATAAGGGGTAGGAGGTGGTGGGGTAAATGCCATGATCCTCCCCATTACTGCCCTGCATTAACCCTCAGCCAAATATTTACAGTAGGAACATGAACACATGAATCTCTCACACACACACATTAAATGCACAGCCATACATAGCCGCTGCTGCTTTTCCTATCAACTTGTACCAGATGTGGTCAGAAATGTCAGCATCACTTTAACGAAAGGCCCAAGAAGCAAAAACTGAGATGGCTTTGGAATCGCAAACAAAATTATCCTGAACCACTGCTGCTGCGAAAGATTAAATACAAAAAACAACTGAAGCCGCTTCTCAAGTCTGTAAGCAACTCCCACTCAAAGAAAGAGAATATTTGCTAAACACACTTTGACGTGCACCACTGGAACTAACGGATAATTTCAGGGTATGCAGTGATTTAATAATTAAATATAAATTCATAAGGCAGCAAGACATTGAATTGTTGCATGTTATGTTGTTTCAAAATGATGCAGTGTGAGCGATTTCAGCTACAAAAAACAATCAATGACAGCTATTTGAAACATTTTCTGCTCAATCAGAATTAATTTGTCAGGAGGTTGGGATTACACAACTGAGTCTGAATGCAAGTGACAACAAAGACTTTTATTCCTATACACATTTTATAAAATAAACACAAAGATGGTTCAAAGCGTGTTTTTTTTTAATATAACTGATACTTACGTTTTGACCATTATCCATCAAATATCTTAATTATATTTTACAGGATGCTGAAACATTGTCAAATTAAGTGTATTATTTTCTAATATATTAGAAATATAATTTAGATAATGGAACAAAACAATATCTAAAAACAGCCTGCGTATCAGACAAAGAGTCATGGAGTTGAATGCAAGAGTTTTATGCAAAATGTTTAAGGCTTGGATCAAATCAAATCAGTTTCCTGATCAGGTGATACCATCAATCATGGTTGCAAATCTTCCAGATTAATGCGTATTTAACATTTTTTCCATTTGCATTTGATTTTTTAGGCATGTACCTATTATGTTTCAACAGACATGCATGTAATTGGTAGCATGCAGACCTTCAACCACAAAAAGCATCAACAGGTTAGGATTTGAGAAATGAGCAGAATCCAGGTAAGAGAGAGCTGCTGAGAGGCGAGAGGGAGAAACAAAAGGGTAATTCTGGAAGAAAGGGGAGATGTGGGATGTGTGGGTTGTACCAAGCCATTTCCATCAGCAGAGGGGAACTCCAAAGCATAAAGACAGTTGCCAAGCAACTGAACACCGTGAAAAAAAGCAAACACATACAGACCACTTCCACGTGTGTGAGCAAGAACCACATAGACCTGCACTCTGACACGTGCACACACACACAAACCAGCAGCCAGTTAAAAAGGTGTCAAATCCTGCCATTTGTGATCGGCAATGTTAATACATCACCACAGAAAGGCAGTCCATATCCATTTATGTTTAATTCATCACCAGTTAGTGGCAACACAAGACCAGGGCTGGACTTGAGCCGGACAAAAAAAACCTGCAACAATGCCACTTAAGCCATTTCCCTTTTTCTAAAATCCCTTTTGATCAAACACTGGTGAGAAAGAGAGGACGGAATTTTGTGTAGAATTTCTAATATGTCTGGAGTTCTGGCTCACTGATGGGATCCCGGCTCTTTGTTTTATTTATTATTTTATTTGAGGTGCTTGCTAGACTGTGTCATCAGCACTGTGTTTTCTGTATGCTGCATCCACAATACCTCACCTGGAACGGTGGTTGTAGAGCTGCTCCCGCTTTGGAGACTTCCATTCCTGAGCAGTGACGGGGACTTCTGAATCCCACTGCTGACACCCATGACCCCGAGCCCCCTCTCTCCCCCTCCCACCACTCCCACTCCTAATCCGCTGCTGGACGCTAAGCCTGGCCGGCATGAGAGCGACGAGGACGAAGAGGGCGAAGGGGAGGTGGTGGTGGAGGAGGTGTTGGCTGTGGACGACGTGGGCAGTGTCAGGGAGGGCACTGGTTCTGAGGGTTTCACATCTGTGGTGAAGCAGGGCCCGAATCTGTTTCGCCAGTTGCCTTTCTTTTTCTTCTTCACCCCATCGTCCCCTCCTCCTGCTGTCGCTGCACCGATCCCTGGTCCTGAGCTGGCAGGTTGGGGCCGCTTGTAGCCAGAGGAGCCACCGAGGCTTGTCGTCTCACTGGCTGTGTGACTGTGGGAATTCTCATACAGCTTCCCGCCCACTGAAATAATCAGAAAGCAGAACTGAATAGTATAATGCATGCAGTTTGTTGGTGTTTGTTGTGAAGGCAGACAAAGAAACTAGTCAAGCAGCAAGCCAGATTCTGTGTCTGATAGGTTTTTGAATAAATCAGAAATAGAAATGTGATATTTTCATTTGGGATCATCTGCTGAAAATGGCCTTGAAATCCATTACATTTTTAACAAAGCACTTATTTAGACATGTTTAAAGTGCTCGTAAACAAGCAGTTTCAAACTTAAAATGTATTTTGGTCATTATCATTTAAAAAAAACCCATGCTTGGGTCATCTGGATTATTTTGCAGATTTTAAGAATGTGTGTCCTTCTCCATGTTTGGAAATTCTTGTTGCTCAAATGTGTGAATAAGCCTGGTATTAACATACATGAAAACCTTGACTTAATATCTCTATAAATAATAACTTCGAGGATGATTTAGTGCATAACACAAGACTGAATGTGAGTAAAGCTAAAAATAATCAACATATGGCACCTGCGGAAGCTGTGGTAGCAGACATGAGTGAACCGAAGAGTGTTGTCGTTCCTTCTGAGGCTCCACCCTCTGAGCTCGGCTTCACAAGGCAGCTGCTGAAAGACGGCGGGGATGAGAAGGTAGTCCCAGCCCCGGGACGCAATGATGAATCAGTGAAACTCAGGAAGTCGGAGGAGGATGGAGCGGAAGGTGCCTTGCTGGCACTGGTCAAGAGGAGGCCTGAAACAGAGAGGAGGACAGGTGTAAGAAAGAGATGGTGATAGACAGAAAAAAGATGAGGATGAGCAATGTGAAGAAAAAAAAAGATGAGAAAGACGATGAAAAAGAGACGCCACAAAAGAAACATTACGTTACAGCTGGGAAAATTTCCACACTAGTCTCTTTTCTATTATCATGGGAGAAACAGAAACAAGATGTCCAAAATAAGCATTTAAACTGTGCTCTATCAGTTCTAACGTCAAGCCTCCCTCATCATGCCGTCCTCCCATGCCAAGGGAGAATCGCCTTGAAAGACCACAAATGGCTGGGCACTCACAAACACACACACACGACAAGGTCTCCAAGGTTCTGATAGTACAAAACACAGGAGTTCAGTGTAAGTACAGACTCCTTGCAGGCCCTGACCTCACCACATGTTCTATCTTTCTGTGTTTGTGTGACTGTTGGTCTTTTCCCAGACACAGCCCCAGATTACAGGAGCCAGAGGTCCGTCCAGACGAAGCACTGTTATCACTGCCACGCTAAAGTCTAGTGCTTGGCCAAAATCCAGCAAATGACACAACACACACACACATATGAAAACACATGAGTCACACTCTTCTGAGTTTTCATAACACTTCTGTGATTTGAAATGTGCTACAGTTAATTTTTTTTTAGGTGGGTGGGCAGGGGACCACCACATGATTTGTCACTGGGTTCCATTTCTCCGACAGCCTGGTTAAATCCCAGCTGTGGGAAAATTAACATTTACAGTCATTAATTCACCTTGGTGGAAAGGCCCAGTGGAAACAGAGGCAGATGTGGAGGAGGTTGCCATGGTGACCACAGCAGAGGGGAGGGGTTTCCCTGAGGAAGTGAGAGACTTGCGGCCACCCCTCTGTCCCACTGCATGACTTGCACCGGTGTTCTTCTTGTTCTTCACCTCGGACGCCACCTTTCCTGCATCTGTGGACAAGCTATCCTTGGAACTGCCGCCAGGGTGAGTAGAAGACACTTCCTGGAAGTTGGCATTGGTGAAACGGGCGGTGCCGTCATCCAACCGCTTCTGTGAGGACGCAGGCAGAGAGGTGACTCCTCCTCCTGAGCTGCTGCTGTTGTAAGTCTGGAGGAGGAAGATGAGAAGGGAGAGACAATGAAGATAAAGTAATGGGTGAAAGGAAAAGGGAGGTAGGGAAGAAAGATGGGCCGGAACAAAGAAAGAGTTTATCAGAACCATCCCGTCAGGAACGGAAGGGCCAAAAATTCTCAAACAAGATACACAGTCATTCACACACTTTTGCTGTGCAAAAAAAGGAGGAAGTTCTGTGGGAGTTTCCTCACCTTGTCTGGGACCATGATGTTTGGAAGAACAAGTGAGGGTGACATGTCCATGGAGCTCTTCTTATGTTTCGGTTTGTGTCTGTCCCGCTCCTTGTGTTTCTGAGCACAAGAGGTAAAGAAAAAAAAGGAGAAACAGATGGGTGAAGCTGTTCAAAACATGAGTGTAGTGAGGAGAGAAACAAAGAAAAACAGACCTCCTACACCTCTATCTCATAGCCATCTGTGTGTTTGGAACATCTGAGACTCGGTAACATGATGACAGGAGAAATAAGACATAGTGGAATGCATATTCAAGATTATAGCCAAAAATAAGAGAAGGTAAGGTGTGTGTTATTAATACATGAGCAAAGAAAAAGAGGAGTGTGAGTATGTGTTTGTTTAGTGAAAGAGAGAAAGAAAGCGGGAGCATTGCATTTCAAAGGGAGCATCTGAGATGAAAGCTTGGAGATCCACTAGCACAAAGAGAGCCACAAAACAGATAAAACCAGGGCAGGAGGTAACAGGAATTCAGCATTCTGTAGTTTACTGAGGAGTGTGTCGAAGTGCCTTTTGTGAAGCACACGAGGTCTCCTTGTTTCATCCAATCATATCCTCTTTTTTGGACCATCACAGTTCAATTTACACCATCACTAACTCTAACACACACACGCACTACCACCCTCCTCACACTCCTGAGGTGGCGACTGGGTGCCAGCGCATTTACACCTCACGCACACACCCTGCACCCTCACACCTCCCTGCAAGTGTGCATGGGGATGGTACACACAAGTTCACATGCACTCTGTCTAATAGGGAGGCGGTGAAAATATGCACCAATCCTGAAAGACGACATGGGACTCAACATGCTTGTGATGCTCAGTGTCATGACAATTCGGAGACACCAGATACTGCCCCTCCCCCACTTCTCCCCTCAGGGTCTCGTAGGGGAATGATTGCATGGAGGCCAGTGACAGTTTAGCCAGACTTCCTGTAAGAGTGGCAGTTAACAGACGTCACCATTTAATTTTGGAGAAGAGCAGCTACATGGCAACCTCTCTGCACGTAGACATCTACTGGGGGAGAAACGTAATTAGGGGTGTTCAAGGCTGGGTATGTTTTCAAGTGTTCAACTTACACTACCTATAAGCATTAACTTATATGTACACAGCACGGCTTTCACAAGTTAATATCTGTAAAATTTTAAAAAGTAGTTCAAAATATCCAGTAGCCTAATGCTGTTCACTTGGACTCTGAAAATAACAAATTCAGCAGTTCCTCTTTTTACTGATTTCAAACTCTAGTCACCGATGGCTGACAGTCAATAACATGAGCAAAAGGTAAAGCGTGTTTTAATTTGCGTCTGCCTCAGTTAATTATGGGATGAGCTTTAATTGTATCAAAGACTGAGGATTAAAATGTACCTACAGCAGGATCTCTCCCATGTCCTGCTATCCCTGTCTTAAATAATTATGCTTAATCATTATTCTGCTTCTACGACTGAGGAACAAGCGCAAAAGAATATCCACAGAGCTGTTTTTTTTTTGGCTGGTCTTAAGCGTCTCTGACGAACCTGCCTGCTATTTTAGTATTTTTGAGTGTTTTTCAAAATGCTGCTGCATAGATGAGCAATACCTACAGGATGTCACAAACATGACGATGACCCTGAGAAGACCTTTTGAATTCAAAAGGGTACATGTTTGCTTGCTGTAATATATCAATGTTGAATGAATATATTTCTCCAGTGCATTATTTATTTAAAAAAAAAACAAATACACACAGTGAGTGCTGCTTTATGTAATTGATATTGTTTGTTAATGATGCACCTATGAAGTGTACAAACATAATTAAAAAAAAAACAGTTTTATCTCAAGTCCATGTGCACAGAAAAACACATTCTCAATACGGAACAAAGAGATTTTACTTTTTTCCAGTAAAATCTGGCTTTACTGAATATTGTCGTTTCCAAATGACAATATTCAGTAAAGCCCAAATCCCTCTGCTGCCACTAATAAGAAGAGAGCTGCTTGATAATATTGTCATAGTAGCAGCTGGTTGATATGTAGCCACTATATAAAAGATTACTGTTGGTTTCATATTGGTTCAGCTGAAACACCAGAAACAGAAAAAAAAAAAAAAACACATATTACTGGTCATTTTGCTCAATTGTTGCTATTCATTAAATATTGAAACTAATATTTGATGTTGTAATAATTTTGTCAACTTAGCTGTACATTGTATTTGCATGTGACTTATTTGTCATGCAGACTGTTACCAACACGTGACCAGTAGCTTTGAAATACGCCCTTCCAGACATTGGAACGCAAAGAAAACAAAAACCTTGTGAGAACCTTTATACTTGCTATGTTCAGTATGTTCTTTGATATACAGATGTCTTGCATTTACTTGGACTGAAATACAAAAGCCAAGACAGCTATAGATGTTCCCTCAAATTTCACATCTTAAGTAATTTGTGTTTGGGGACATTTTTTTTAAAACAAGATTTTAAGCGATCCTGCGACAAATGAGACACCATGAACCCAGCTGTTGTCGTTAGAATCTTCAGTATCACTTTCATAAACATTGTGAGCAGGCTGGTAGAATAGACAGTACACGCAGAATTTACAGAGTGAGTTTAAACAGCAATTGTCCGTGACAAAAAGCAGGGACAACACTACAGTTGCGTGAAAAATGAATAATTGCAACATTTAAAGGGTTGATTTATTATCAATTTCTTTTGTTCTTTGGGTTTTATTTTGTTCACATAGTCAGATTTCTGTTTTACTTTTACTTCTGCTCATATACATTTACCTGAAATTACAACTGAATGTAATCACTACAATAGTTGGAACTTAAATTTGAATCAACATGACTCAAATAAAAAAAGTCTTTAAAAATCATAGAATCAAAGGGAATTGTTTTGTCTTGTGGTGTTTTGTCAACTTTTACAATATTTTGCATCTGTAATATATTCATAAGCCTTTTACATCATTTTCATTTTTGTTTTTTATACTACTTTTGTTTTTTTAGGCAACTTTTCAGTTCTATTTGTCTTGTATTTCTGTCATTTCCAGCGTTTTGAGCCCTTTATGTAATTTCTCATCTTTTTTGTCTGATAAATGAAAAGCAAAAATTAAAAAACCAGTGTTTTTCCTCTCAGGACCAAAACTCCACCTAAGGCTAGAATAAAATACTGTATATACTTTTATCGTAATAACAATCTAAGATCAACTGACCTGAAATTTTTTAGTGTGAGAACGTTTTTGGCTGTATCACCTCGCTCTAGATGATAGTACAGAGAGGGAGAGTGAGAGGTCATTTCTTCGGGATTCCCTTGTTGTTTTTCATTAACATTCCAGAGGAAGGTGTTGATGGACGCAGGCCGAGCAGAGAGGGTCGGATAACACACATACACACACACCGACCCAACGCACTGGGCGTGGGAAACAAAACACGCACACAATGTAACCCTGACACACCCTTATCAATCAGGTCAATTGATTATACAGGGAGAGACAAAGCCTTTTAGCGTGTCCTCTACCCTTTTTCTCTCCTGCTGACCATTAGCTGCCTCATCATTTGACATGTCCGAGTGGTCTTTGAGTCTGTGTGGGGTAAATATGAGTGGAGGCAAAGGATGAGGGCCATGTCTATTTATCAGCAATCCCCTGAACAATGACGACTACAACAGCGTCCCGAAATCCTCTCTGTCTATGTCGAGCGCACATCGTGGCCCTCTGAACTGGAAAACTCACTCACTCATCAGTTACATCCTTTTAACAGATTTTGCACAGAATGAGACTGGTGTAGGCCTCTTCATTTGTACAATTAGGGAATAAATTAAATCAGTGCTGTGACATTTTGTTCTGTTGGTCATATTTTCAGTTTTTACAGTTACACAGTGCCAAAGTCACTGGCTTTAAATGAATTCCCCAAAACCCAAAATGATCGATTTGAAGCCATATTGAATAAAAAACAGCACGTGTGAAGCTGTAAGTTAATCATGTTACACCTTATATTGTAGCTAAAGCTGCACTATTAATGAAATCCTAATGTCAGCCTGTGTACTTGTCGAATAGGCTGTAATTTAAAGGTACAGTGTGTATGGTGAGATCTGAAATTCAGAAATTGTACACTGTGGAACAAAAATAGCTACTTTTTAATGTTCTGTAATGTTAAAGTTTATATTTGTACGACATAAAGACAATACACTTTCTTTCCTCGCCAGTACAATCCCAATATTACCTCCTATATAATCGCAATGTCAATTTTTTTTCTATTTTGATCGTCCTCTGCTTTTAATTCAATAGACAAGTTGTAAAAGTACTGCTACACTCAATCTGACCTGACATTGTGTGTCATCAGTGAACTATAAATAAAAGCACAATCTGTGCCAAAGCTTATGAGATTATATATCAACAACATTATAAATTCAATACAAGTGAGCGCTGAGGAAGAGGAGAGGGTGCAGGAGACAGGGAGAAACTGAGGAACAGGAAGTAAAGGGGGAAAATAATCCTCCCTGTCTTGGCAGGAATTCCCCTGTGTGGTTTCCTGCAGGATTTCTGACTATCCATTGTGTATGAGTGGGTACGAGTGTGTGTGTGTGTGTGTGTGTGTGTGTGTTTCCTGCAGGCTGTTTCGAAGCGGCCGGTGTGGGGGATCTGGAGTTTGACTGCAGGGTCTAACACGAGGTGGGTATACATCTGAGCCTCCGATTCCATGTAACAAATGCATGCACAGACGTACGGACGGACACACACACACACACACACACACACATCTGTGCCTACTGATCTCTGACCCTGGAATGTGGATATAGTGTGTGAGTGTGCGTGACTCTGAGTGTGTGTGTGTGTGTCTGATTGAGTGAGTGAGAGGTGGGGGTTATTCTAACTAATGCAAATCAGGCGGTATTAATAAAAGCCCGGGTAGTTGGATTGAATAGTATGCAGGCACATGCACACATTCGCATGAGACTAGCACTGCGACACAATAACCAAATAAAATGTCATACAACATGCCAAATGCCCACTAATTACTTTATGAATGAACACAATGACGTATCCATTGTTTTCTTTCATGCTTTTCCATCACTCAGCAGAGAACAAAACAATTAGCTACAACTCAAAAAAAAAAAAGAAAAATGTGAATCAATAAGCATCAAAGGCCTTCTGGCACCACATATTAAACAAAGTCTATACTGAATATGTATACAGCCAGAGATTTAAAAACAAAAATTTTGCAATTCATCAAGTGGGAGAGTACTAATTACTTGTTACCCCTTTCATCAGAAATGAATGCTTAATAAAGAAGATTTGAGAATGTGACGCTGACTGCAGGATCTCTACACACGGTCAAAATGCGTCCATTCATTCTCCATTTACGAGCCTTAAAACAGTAACAATTAAGACTTCATAGCATGTCATTACATTAAAACACAGATGTTCAGGACTCCTATTGATATTTGAGATTAATTGCATGCACATTACATGATTATGACTTAAATAGCAGTGCATTCTTTTCAGGTGGTATAGTGATCACAGCTAAGATGGTGCCCCTGGCTGTTACAGGCTAGGTCAAGTTTGTATTAGCTGAAAATTTTTCTCACACAAAAATCTCTGGCTCTGCATCGCTAAGCATTTTAAGAACTTGCACGAGCTTGTTTTATCTCTTAAGTGCACTTTGTTTGCTCTCATGTATTTTGTGACGATCCTTTTCAGCGAGTGTTTGATAAACCTTCACACATGGACACAAACCAGCAAAATGAACATTCAATATTATCCACTGAGACAATCATGTCCTACCAATTATTAAAACCCAAAATAGGAGTGAGGACAGATTTTCAAAGTGTGGGAGAGTTTGCTGACAATTATGATGATGATCAACACAAATCCTGCCTCTAGTGTCGTGTTCTCATAACACTGGGCTGTACTGTGATGTGACAATCCAAACACACCTGATAAAACGATGAAATATCAGAAATATTTATGACTACTGTTAACAGGCTTCTTTTAACTGTGGGGGGCAAATTCAAGCTCCTCTGTTGTGACAAAGGCTCAGTATACATGAAAAAAAACTAAAGTGGAACAGATGACTTGACACCTCCTGTAAATTTAGATTTTACGCAGCTTGTGATTGCATGTTCTTCTAACAGGCGTGACTGATTAACTCACACTAATGTAGCATTCATTAAAAGGCTGCCATCACTGGTGGGTGTAGGTGCACTATTGACATACAAGCAGCTAAAACTAATTCAAATGCAACCACTACCGAATCTATAAAATGACATTTCAGCCCTGATTCAAGGTTTTCGCTGTGAATTTTAAAAGGAAAATGAAGGACACACTGATATGTACATATTTTATGTACATACAACACCCACAGCATAGATTTTTTCTGAATAAAATATTAATTTGATGAAACTTTTAAATAAAACTGAATAAAAACAGCATTACTTCTGCAGGTAACCTTCCAATTTAAAATCGTCTATCCTTTTTCCTCAAATAAAATTATACTTAAGGCCTGTGTACAACTTTTGCAGCAGCTTCAATTAACAATCACTACATAATATTTTTGTTGCCAAACTTATATCCTGTATGAATGATCCTGTTAATTAGGGCAAAAAATAATTTCTAGGGCTCCATCATAAAATAATGCAATCCAATACAACCAGAAATTGTCCACAAACTGAACTCGAGGCTGAACTTCATGTTTCTGTGTTGCTCTATAGCGTGAGTCTGTAAAACAGAGGGTCTGTGTTTCTTGTGGAGGCACAAGGGGCATTTCCCTCAGGCTGTTTTTATTCACATTTTCAATTTGCACACAAAAAAACCCAGAAAGAGATACAAACAACTTGACTTATCACAAAAAGCTCTAAGGAGATGTGGAAAAGTTGGCATGCGGACAGATGCTGATGCAATTTAGCAAATAACTGTATGAGTCTGCTTGTGTGGATCAATAAGGAGAGTACAATGCTCACTGAATTAATACAGTAAGCACACATAAATGACACTTTAGATAGGAACAGCAACAAAAAGCCACCATGTATGCAGAGATGCAGAGGCAACAAACAGTTTTAAGAAACTGAGGAAGAGCTTTAAAGTGTTACATGATCAACCCCAGGAGTCTGGTTTAGGGGCCAACAAGAAAAGCCAGCTGATTTTTTACAAATACAGACTTAAGGCCCATTTATACTCTACGCCAAGTCTGCATACTCATGCAGAGGGGGCGTTCTCCGGTCTCATGCATTACATTACAAGTTTGGTATGTTTTCGAGGGGCTTATGGATCCGTCCTCAACGTAGTCAACGGCACAGTGCCACCGGAAATTGTGGGGGCACTCTAGCGCAGTACAGCTCATGTGGCGGAAGAATAGCAGAAGAAAAAGAACGCAACAAAAACACCAAAATATTATGAGAAATTGCTCACCTTTTTGAGGAGAATCTGTGCCATAGACTGTATATATTAGTGTCACCTTGAACAGCATGTTGGAGCCAAAAACAGGATGCAAACATATTTGTACGAATGGTGGGAGTGCCAGCGGAGCATAGGGAAAGCTAACTAACTGCTAGCCTACGGACACACTAAAACTTCACCAGGCAGTGTTAAACAAAATCATATTACAGTGTTGTTAGTGTAAACACTTATCCACAACTGCAGTCGAGTGTATCTCAGGTAAAACTATGTCCATATTGAAAAAAATAGAAGATACGAAGGTCTCACTCGGTCCAACTCCACTGGCGACATTAGTTACCATACCAACATATAATATATATAAACCCCAGCACAGCAGTGATGTGTTGGATTATTTGCCGTAATATCTTAATAACAGAACAAAAAGTTAAAGATGGACCAGATCACTTATTAGATGGTCCAAATAAACTGTTTGAGAGCATAATGACTCATGACAATTTTTTCGCTTAGTATTTTCAGACAGAAATCCAATGCAACTCCACACTAGAGTCTAGACAGTCTGAATTTGACACTGCGTACATCCATGCCAATGTAAAGTACGCATTGGCGTATAAATGCCAGCAACGTATGACAACATTTGATACACAACGCACTTGCATAGAGTATAAATGGGCCGTAACTCTGCCTCCAACACGTCCTCAATAATGTTATTATGTGAAATAATATCCAACTGTCAAAGCTTTACATCTTGATGATGATGATGGTGATAATGATTATGTGGATGAAAAACCAGCTCTTAAAATTCACAGTGCAATGAATGAATATGTGCATACGCTTGCATTTTGCTGATTTTTCTAAAAATTCTGCCAAAAATTGCGATACATATGGATGGAACCCACTTTGGCATGGGTGGGAGGAATACAGAGGGTAAGATCTGAGGGCTGTCTTACCTTCGTGTCCTTGTCTGGGGGTCTATCCATATACTGAGAGGAAGAGTCACTTAAGCTTTGAGACCTACTACCGCCGCCCCTGCTCCTTCGCTAAAAGGTAAAGAGGAACTCCAAGTTACTGGATGAAGTCCATTGAAAAGAGGCTAAAATTATTCATCATAAATTGATGAGAAAACTATGAAAGAAACTTAAAAAAACCTGGCTCAACTCAAGAAAAACTAAAAACTCAACAACAGTCAAAAGACATCGTCATCAACATTGATTACAAGACAAAGTAATCTTACTTGTCGCTAAGAGGAATAAAGATCAATGTTGGCAGCAGATATTTTTTAAAAAGGCATCAGTGGGCCATAATTTTGTTAAAGACTAACAAAGCTCAGATATAACCATTGGATAAATTTATTCAAAAATGGAACAAGGATTGAGAAACAGTAAAAAAAAAAAAATGTTAGCGATGCTAAAATAAGTCCTAATTTCAAAAGCTACCCAGGGACACTTGATCTTGCTCAGTGTGTATTACTACGGCAATGACAAACTACATCATCAAAAACAATTACACTGTCTTCAAACACAGACTGTAAATCCAAAAAGGACATCTTCAACCACTGTGATTTTTTTTTGTATTTCTGGTGAAAGTGGCTCAGTGTGGTTCCATTCAATGAACATTCTCCGTCAACCCTAAAGGCCTACCTTATGGCTTTCAGAGTCACACAACAATATCTTCCCTTAAAGAGAATGCCAAGGTCTTTTGCATAGCCCAATAGCTTTACAAGAAAAGTTAAGAAATAAAGGAAAAAAGCAACAACATCTACCAATCACTGTCACAAAAGAGACCTGATGCAAGATTGTAGTTGTTTGAGAGATTAAACCAATTCATCAATATGCTAATTAAAGTGTTTTGGAAAAGGAGCAAATGAATGACAGTGCAGATGAAACCTCAGGCCAAAGACAAAGTTTGCAACACAAACTAAATGGAAACAATCAAAGTTTTAAATGTAATTTGGTTACTGACTAAGGTCAAATACCATATGTTGCTAACATGGCATAAACATCCATCAAGTGCCATTTATGAAACCCACTCTGCTAACAACATTGCTTTCTTCATCATTGATTCCCTCTCGTGCATTCCTGTCATCCATACAATCCCAGTTTAATGACATTATGCCCCACCATCCAAACCCATTCGTACACGATCAATATAACAGCACGAGTCCTTCCATCAGCGTTTGTTAACATTGCAAAATGTCATGTGTGTGTGTGTGTGTGCGCGCGCGCGCGTTGGCATTTTAAAGTCCGTCCTGTTTTTCCATCACACCATTGTTCCAGAAATCAGGAACATTTCAGTCACATTCCTGTTTTATATATTTGCTGTCCTTCCCCAACCAATGCTGAATGTGTACACACATACATGTGAGACAGGCTGGTAACTATTCGGGAGGTGGAACTAAATGTGGAATGAAACAGGAGATCTCTTCAGTGAGTGTCTGTGCATTGAAAACTACTCCTTGCACAGTTTCTACAGAAAAGCTACTACTAAACGTGTCAAACTGACAAAAAAGACACATAAGACAGATAAGACAGTTCACTTAAACACCTCAGAAATAAATCACTGAGGTGTTAGTTTATGCAGAATTTAAAGCACATAAGCCACGATTTAGCCCTGCTTAGCCCTATTTCAGCTTGCAATGAAAACCAGACATCCAGCACCTGCAACCCTGACAGGCTGTACCTATGTCTGGGCTTCAAATCAATGCATATGGAAGTAGACACCACGATATGTCACTGATAGAGAGATTAGGGGAATCAGAAAGGGAGGTGGAATAAGAGTAGATAGAAAGAGGTAAATGGAGGGTAAAGAACAGGTGGGAGAGTCGAGAAGTGAAGACAGGCAGATGCACTGTGAGAGAAGAACGAAGGAGCAATGAAACTGGATATAGAAATGTGTAAGGGAGGAACGGATGGGAAAGAGAGTTTGAAGGGAGGAAAAGGAGCATGGTGTGTTGTGATTAAAAGTATTTGCCACTGTGTTGCTGTTCCAATATGTGCATGTTATTTCTACAAAGTCACACCCGCACACAATGAGGAGGAAAAAAACACATAAAAAATCCCTAAACAGACCACTTTAAAAGACAGTCTCAGACATACAAAGTCACATGCTACAAACATGGTGGCTGCCAAATGACCTCAATACACAGAGCAGTCTGAGTGACTTTCTCTAATCAATACCGAGATCAGTGCCTAGCTCATGGGAAAGAGTGTATGCGTGAATCGAATAAAAGTTCAGTGTTAGAGATCTGTCATGTGCTGGGGGTAAAAGTTGAACGGTGTGCTTCTAATAACATGTTGAAAAGATGTTTGTTCTAGTGCAGTCAGTGGTTGGTCCTCAATCTGTAGTATATTCAATTTAAACCAGCGTTTCTGTGAAACATGCTGCCAAATAAGGCTAATACTGCTGGATTTTTGTTACACTGCAGACATACACTACCAGTCAAAACTTTGGACACGCATTCTCCTTCAGCATTTCTTCTGTATTTTTATTAGTTTTGAACTTGTGCATCAATACTGAGCTCAAGTTGTGTTAAACAGCTGAAACATCCAATGAAGTCGAGGCACACAACTGGAGGTGTGGTGCATGGGAGGAAACCAAATGGACTTTAGCAAAACAAGCCAACAAAGAAGATGCAAACTCACTCAAGGGAAGTACTGTGCTGAATCAACTGGGATTACAACACCTAGTCTTATACCTGAAGACATACAAACTGTCAAAGAACATGTTTCATATTTTAGTTTGACCAAAGCAGCCTCATTAGTTTTGATGACAGCTTCACACACTCAGGGCATTCTGTCATCAGATTCACAAGGTGTTTCGTGTCAAGATTAAATTTGTGCCATTTCTTGCCTTCTTGATGCGCTTTAGACCAGTGATCCTCAAATGGGGGTACTTGAAGGCACTCCGGGAGATACGCAAGATTTTTATTAAAAAAATATATTAAAAACTGTGCCTGGAGAAGAGTTTAAGGACAGTAGTTGCCCCCCTGCCACCAAGATTGACAAAGGTCCTTAGTGATGCAGAAGTCTTGGTAACAAAAACAAAAGTGCTCATTTGCAGTTTGAGTCACAGATTTTTATTATAACCCCAAAACAGGGCACTTGGGTTGATAATTATTTTTATGTGCACACATTTGTATAATTAATTAATCAATTATTATTTCCAAATAGTTCAAGACAGACCACTACAGATGAGCAATGCCTTGTCAAAGTCTGATTAGGATGACACAGTTCTGTGTTTTACATCTTTTTTTCAACCAAAAATGCTTTGTGCTGGTTAGGGGTACTTTGCTGAAGAAATATTTCACAGGAGGCACATTACTGAAAAAAAGTTGAGAACCACTTCTGTAGACCATCAGTTGTCTTGTGCAGAGGAAGGGTGGGTACAGAGTCAATAGCCCCAGTAACTACTGTAGAAATCTACACTATGGCAAGAAACAGTCGAGTAAAGAGAAAAAACAGTCATCATTACTTTAAGAAATGAGGGTGAGTCAAGACATTTGAAGGTGTCCGCAAGTGCATTAGCCAAAACCATCAAAGGTTTAATGAAGTGTTGTAAATTGGGGGTTTCTAAGGCTAGCAATTCTAATAAACTCATGCTCTGCAGCAGAGGTAGCTCTCGGTCTTCCTTTCCTGAGACAGTCCTTGTGAGAGTCAGTTTCATTAAAGTGTTTGAGAGTTTTGGTGAGTGTAATTGGGGGCACATTCATATATGAGATGTTCCGGAGTGACTGACCATCTCTTAAAGTAGTAATAGACTGTCTTTTCTCTTTACTTAACTGAGTGTTTCTTGCCATGATATGGATTTGTACAGTAATTGTAGTAGCACACAAAGGGCTATTGACTCTGTACCCACCCTTCCTCTGCACAAAACAACTGATGGAAATGGCACAAATTACCTCACCTGTGGTTTGAAAACCATTCCCACTGACAAGATTGTGAATCTGATTAGAGCATGCTGTAGATCTGAAATGCTGTGACCAAGGCAAAATGTGGCTGGTGTGAATGATTGAAAATAAAATAGTTGGGATGTTTTCAGGACGAAGGTACAGTGTTGAAAATTGAAAATAAATAAATACATTTTAAAAACACTGCAGGAGAATGTGTGTCTAAGCTTTTGACAGAAAGTGTATGTATATAAAAATGGTTAAACTGAGATGAATTGCATACATCCAGTTAGGTAAGTGTTAATTTGTAACAGCTTCAAAAAATGAGAGGCATGCATAAATTAGAGTATAACACAAACATCAAATAACACTTACCAATTTGCTGTGGTGGTATTTGCAGTATCCACAGTACTTGACATTGTCTGCATCTGATCCTTGCTCCTCACACAACAACCCTGCAAACTGGGCACTGCAGTATTGTAACGAAGACAAAATAGTGGGAAAAAGAAAACACATTTTAACACTTTGTTGCTTTGACTCTCAGACAATCATTCCCCATAAAATGTGTTTCCTCATGTGTTGCTATCATTAAAATCCATAGCGCCAACATTCTGTATAATCACTACTCATTTACTGATGGGAAACAGAAGACAGTGTGTTATTAATAATCATGTCGTAGTGGGAGAGAGAATGAAAACAATCTTATTCTTTGTCTGGTGAGGCTAACAACATGTGAACGGGGCTCACCATGTGACGTGGAAGGCCTGCCTGCAGCCATGTTTGTTGCAGGTCATACAGGCCCCAGTAGCTGCTTTACTCTCTCTGCCCTGATCCTCACAGATGTAACACGTCTACAAATACAAACACATATGATGAGGGAAAAAAACACATTTCAATTCAGAGACAGAATCAAGTATATTTACATCTAGAGATTTTGTGAAACTAAATGTGCATGCTACCTTGTTGTAGCGATCATGTGGCACAGACTGAAGAACAATAGGCTCCATAGTTGAGACATTTGCAAACTCCACCTCAGGTATGTAAAGGGCGCAGACCACATGAGCCCAGCCTGCAGGGACACAATAAGCAAGTCAACAAATCTACACTGTTAATTTCTGTCTTTATGTTTTTTTCTATCCAAACAAAAAGCCAAACTGCTCATATGAAAACTGCAGAATAAGTTCTGAACCTGAGCCCCTGGCAAAAATGATGGAATCACCAGTCTTGGAGGATGTTCATTCAGTTGTTTAATTTTGTAGAAAAAAAGCAGATCACAGGCATGCCACAAAATTAAAGTCATTTAAAATCGCAACTTTCTGGCTTTAAGAAACACTAAAAGAAATCCAGAAAAAAAAATTTGTGGTAGTCAATAACAATTAGAGGTCAACTGATTATCAGCGCAGATATTTGGAATTTTGACATATCGGTATTGGTGTTTTTTTAATCCGACAGGCCAATATCAAGAAATCAATTAAAAACTGTTTTATTTCGGCTCAGCCGCCCCTCTCTCTTTCGCTCTCCTGCTACTTGTGTCTCCAGCATTGTTCCGCCCATGGTGCCATCTGATTGGTTAAACAACTGTAAGTGGCAGAGACTCCGAAGCGGAAACTGTCCTCACTCACATACACACGGCGGAGATGTGTTTTGTCGTGTTGAGAACAAACGGGGTAAACATTAGCAGCTCTGCTAAGCTAGTAGCACTTCCTGACATGTCTGTGAATTACTTGAAACAATGCTGTTCGTAATAACGATGTCGAAACAGTCCGTGATTGTAGAAGCCTGTGTGTGATTGAGAGAGAGCGCGCAAGAAATTGAATTCAGTCTTGTTTTGTTGCAGGAAGGTACACTGAGATGAAGGCTGACTAGCTTTTACCATAACATTAGCTCGCCAGTCCTGCTCTCAGTAGACTATGTATTATCAATGGGGAGAATGTATTTAATGTGGAGAATAGTGTGTGTTTGTGTGAAAGTCACATGACATACTCTACAGCTCACGACTACTACAATAACTTGTGAGTCTAGGATCCATGCACTTCTGGAACTATTTATTTTCTATTTGTTTGGTTAAATAAACATGCTTTAGGCATTTAAACAAAGTTAAGTGTTTGTATTATTCAACATTTTTACGCCAATTTTTACACTTTACTGCAAATGAATATCGGCTCCAAATATCGGTTATCGGCCTCCTTAACTACTAATAATCGGTATCGGTCCTGAAAAATCCATATCGGTCAATCACTAATAATTGCTTTTTTAGATCAAGCAGAGAGAAAAAAATTATTATCAGTCAATTCTGAGGAAAAAATTATGGAATCACCTAGTAAATTCCCATTTCCAAAACTAACACCTGCATCAGATCAAATCTGCTCATTAGTCTGTAGTTAAAAAGGAGACGCTCACACCTTGGAGGCTGTTGCACCAAGTGGACTGACATGTATCATGGCTCCAACATGAGCGATGTCAGTTGAAACAAAGGAGAGGATTATCAAACTTCTTAAAGAAGGCAAATCATCACAGAATGTTGCAAAAGATGTTGGTTGTATCTAAAATTTGGACCAAGTAAAAACAACATTGAAAGATTGTGAAAGGCAAGCATACTGCTGGACCAAGGAAGACATCAAAGCGTCAAGACAGAAAAGTTAAAGCAATATGTCTTGAAAACAGAAAAGGCGCAGCAAAACAAATGAGGAACAAATGGGCGGAAACTGGAGTCAACGTCTGTGACCGAACTAAAAGAAATCACCTAAAGAAAATGGAATTTACATACAGAAAAGCTAAACGAAAGCCATCATTAACACCAAACAAACAAACAAACAAGGTTACAATGGGCTAAGAAAAAGCAATCATAGACTGTGGATGACTGGATAAAAGTCATATTCAGTGATGAATGGTGAATCTGTATTTGGCAAGGTGATGATGCTGGAACTTTTGTTTGGTGCCGTTCCAATGAGATTTATGAAGATGACTGCCTGAAGAAAACGTGCAAATTTCCACAGTCATTGATGATATGGGGCTGCATGTCAGGTAAAGGCACTGGAGAGATGTCAGTCATTACATCTTCAATAAATGCACAAGTTTACATTGACATTTTGGACACTTTTCTTATCCCATCAGTTTGGGGATGATGACATTATTTTTCAAGATGATAATGCATCTTGCCATAGAGCAGAAACTGTGAAAACTTTCCTTGAAGAAACACACATAAGGTTAATGTCATGGCCAACAAATAGTCCAGATCGCAATACAACTGAAAATCTGTGGTGAAAATTGAAGAAAATGGTCCATGACAAGGCTCCAACCTGCAAAGCTGATCTGGCAACAACAATCAGAGAAAGTTGGAGCCAGACTGATGAAGAGTAGTGTTTGTCACTTGTTAAGTCCATGCCTCAGAGACTACAAGCTGTTATAAAAGCCACTGGTGGTGCAACAAAGTACTAGTGGTGTGTCGTAGTGTTTTTTTGTTTGTTTGTTTTTCATGATTCATTCATTTTTTCCTCAGAATTGAGTGATTCCATATACTTTTTTCTCTCTGTTTGATCTAAAAAAGCAATTTTTATTGACTACCGCAATTTTTTTTCTGGATTTATTTTAGTGTTTCTTAAAGCCAGAAAGTTGCCATTTTAAATTACTTTAGTTTTGTGGCATGCCTGTGATCAGCTTTTTTCCTACAAAATTAAACAATTGAATGAACATCTTCCAAGACTGGTGATTCCATCACTTTTTGCCAGGGGTTGTATAGGGCAATCTGCAGATGTTCCTGACATGTGGTTGCTGGTCATGGAATGGACCTGTGTCTATGTTGTCCAGTGTCTGTGTTGTTTGTGGTTCTTTGTCTACTCTTTCCTTTTGCCTCTCCTCTGTCCACTAACCACAAACGGCTGAGGCAGCTGGCTGCCTACCCAGAGCACTGGTTCTACTGGAGCTTTTTTGCTTCCGTTAAAGGAAGGTTTTCCTAAACTCCGTCACCCTAGGCTTGCTCTCAGAGGTTCTGTTGGGCTTGCTCTCTGCATTGCCTTTGCGGCGTTGGCCTTGAATTGTGAAGCGCCTAGAGATAATTGTGGATTACAATGGGCACTATACAAATACAATTGTACTGAACTAAATTGAATTAAACAGTTTTCATTTGTAAAAATTAGGGATGCGCATGATTAATCGAGCAGTCCGTGCAGATAGTTGAGTATTTTTTTAAGAGCTGGCTCTCACAAGAACATGTGCGCATTCTTGTTTTTCTTTATTATCTTTATAAGAATTAATGGACCTATGTGCATATAAGTTTAAGAGAAAACAACTCTCACTGTTATCTCAGGTATCATTCTGATTTTGTGAATAAGTCAAACACTTA
>JAQQAE010000461.1:0-10478 GCA_029823295.1 Pseudamia nigra
AGATTTGTTTTTTTTTTTGTTTTTTTTTTTTTTTTTTTACAGAGAAATAACTCTGAAACTGGTTTCTTTTTTGTTCATTTTATTTTTTCATATTTGTGATTATATTTTTGTGTTGTTAAAGTTGTTAAAACTATTTTTAGACTCATTTGTTAAATGAATGTTTATTTTCTTTATTAAAATTCTTTACAACTTCAGCTTTTTCACTATTTTTTGTTTGTATTGTTTTAGTTTTATTTTCAGTTTCAGAGTATTATGAGTGCTTATTTTTATTTTAAAGAATTGACTGTTAGATAGCCATTTGAGTTCTTGTCTTCTTTTGGTTTGTTTTTGATATTTTCATGGTATGACGTCTAAAGCTTTAATAAGGATGGTGAACGTAGTGATGGTGATGTAGCAGAGTAAACAGACAACATTTGTTCTTGCTGTTGGTTTCTTATTTTTGTTTATTGACAGCAACGACAGCAGCCTCCATGCAGAACGAGGAAACATTTACCTGCACATCTATGTGTGCTACTCAGAGCTCAGCCAAACACTGAGCTGGGGTTTGTTCTTTACACTATACCGCTATCCCACAATCCACCAGTGCAATGCACCTGTGCTGCTCACAAACAGGTGAAAATGTCTGAATGAATGTTATATAATAAAATCATTCAGAGGGTTTACAATCATTTGTTTCATAGAAAAATGACATCATTGCACATTTATCCGCCAAAATTTGGCATCTGTCTTTTCTAGAAATATACACATTTGAAAACAGTATGACAAAAACAGACACGATAGAAAAATAGAGATGTGGATACAAACATAGAACTCCTCCAATATAAAGCTGTGACAGAAAAATATCTTCACCACATTCTGACGTCAACATTCACAGTTCACTGTTCACGTCCTCATGCACTAAACAGGAATATGTTACAAGCAGAACTCTGCTTTGATTAGACGGACTGCTCCTTTGAACTCACGGTCCTTTACAGTCCATATCACGTGACCCTTAGGGGGTCAAGTTCAGCATCAGATCAGCTGCTGTTCCATCTGTCACAATCCTTCTGCAGCAGGCTGGGATCTGTCCGGACAGGTGAACCTTGAAACACCTGCTAAAATCACCTTCAGTGTGATGTCAGTTGGAAACGCCCACTTGACGGTTTCCGGTTGACGGTTCAAATCCAGAAGCTTCAGCTGCTCTCCATACACCGGGAGCTAGGGCTGCTCGCTTAAACGCCAGGCGCGTTCAGGGCCAGAGAGTAGGCGGCCATCATCTGCGCGCGGAGCTGCTGCTTCACGTGCACACGCCCGTGCCTCTTTCTCTCGTCGCTGCGCGCGAAGCGCTTGCCACACACATCGCAGGAGAAAGGCTTCTCCCCAGTGTGCGTGCGCGTGTGCGTTGTCAGGTGATCGCTGCGGCTGAAACTGCGCGCGCAGATGGTGCACTGGAAGGGTTTCTGTCCCGTGTGGATGCGCACGTGGCGATTCAACTCATCAGAGCGCGAGAAGCGGCGCTCGCAGCCCTGCACAGAGCAGGGGAAAGGCTTGGCTTTGAGCCCCCCCTTTGCGGGGCTTCTCCTGTCCCCCCGTGACACTTTAGGCGCTCCCGACGCGTGTACGTTGCTGAGGTTGACAATCGGGAACGTGCCCTGCAGAAGTGAGGAGAGGAGATGAGCGTCCAGTGTAGAAGGCAGGGAGGGAGACGGGAAGAGGAGCTCGTTCCCGATCTGCTCTGTCTTGACAACCGGTCTGCTGATGACGTAGTTACCGGAGTCCCCAGCGGTAACCGGAGTTAAACCCTTTAGCCAGTCCTCCACACCCAGCGGCTCCTGCTTCACCTCACAAGCTGCCTTTAGTTCGCTGTGACCGTTCTCAGAACTCAGCAATGACTCGAGGATGTCACACACATCAACCTGTTGCTCCAGATCTGACAGGGGGAGGAGGGCGTCCGCTTGGGGGGGATAGAGTGCATCATTCCCGTTTATGGATGGTCCATCGCCGCTGCTGCAGCTGGAGCTCACAAACTCACTCTTGACCATCACTGGTTGTGAGACGGAGGCGGTAGACAGCTGCAGGGAGGAGCTGCTCGTGCTGACATTGGTAGCTGATGGAGCCGGAGCGAAGTGCGGGGGCGAAGCTGCGGAGGTTGAGTTCGGGGAGCCTGCCGCAGAGGAGGGAGGTGTAGACCTGCGAAGAGAAGCAGCGTCACCCTGCTGCTCCATCTCCGTGCAGATCCCGACGATCTCCGTGATCATGTTGAGGATGGCGTCTGCTGTGCTGCTCAATCCAGCCGCCGCCGGTACCTGCTCCGGCTCTGGGAAGAAGCTGGCGGTGTAGCCAAGGGAGGGCGAGAGCGTGTCCGAGGAGCAGTCACTGAAGTCAGAGAAGAAATCCGAGTCTGAGGCGTCGGTTCCCGGAGAAAAGACTGAAAAGAGAGAGGGGAGGAGGGTGGAGGAGGAGGTGTTATTGTCATTGCATAATATCAGTTCAGCTGCCTACACACAAAAATCAAGTGTTGTATCAATTATCCCCTATATTGTTACTAGATTGCAGCTTTTTAACATTATTTTACGGTTTTGTATATGACACGAATATTTAAAAATCTCAATAAGCTCAAACTTCATTCCTGAAAGTCAGGCTATAGGACGCATGACGACATTTACCTTGACTGAAAGGTGATCCCACATCGGAGTCGGATCCGTCGCTGGGGCACGAGCCCACACTGTCCACCCAAGCGCTGCACGCGTCCTCAAACTCCGACATGAAGCTGTCCTCGCGCTCCAGAAGCATTTTGTTTTGCAGCTTTTTTAAAAGTGGTGAATTAAACGTGAAGTTTAAATGGTGGGGATTCCCTCCAGTTGTTAAAAATCCCGTTATTAATCGGTGCTGTCTCGTTCCTTTTGCTTATAGTCCGCTTGGTTCAGTGATGCTCAGCTGAAGATGCTGAGTTCCCTCCACTCGCAGCTCCGCTTTTATACTCTCCATCTCCTAGGTAACTCCCGTCTGGCCTTATTGGTTAACGCCGGAGCGAGGGATTCCCCCCGCCGCGCTCTTCGTAGTTGCCCAAATATGGGCAGCATCCGGGCGTGACGACGGGTATCCCCATGCCATAAAAGGACAGGCGGGAGAGACGAGAGGAGGGGGTTTCCTTCACTGCGGCAACAGAGAGATTATACAACCAGAGAGGGATGGAGGGGAGTCTGGCGAAGGAGTGAGGAGGAATGAATGGATGTATGCAGAAAGGTATGGAAGAATGCTGGAAAAACAGGAGATTTGGCCGACTTTATTAATGATATGCCTAAAACAGCGCACTTTGTACACCGGAGTACATTAAAACAACGTCTTGCAGTAGCAGGTGCACATGTACATCATTTTTGAGATAGAAAGAAGTTAACATGTTGCTAATGATCCAAAATGATAATCAATGTTACATAAAATACAAAATCTGACTTTCAGTAAAAGTGTCTGTAATGCGTAAAATGTATAACTTTTGGGGGGCGTCTTAAAATTTCTATGCACAGTAGCGAACACAAATGCACAGACATCACATTTGAAGCACACTGTCAAGGTATTCAGCAAAACAAACACGTCTTGCTCTGCTTTCATGCCCGTGTCGCACTGTTTATCTTGGATTCAGCACCACGGACAGCTCTGCAGTGCTGCAGAGAGCTCGAGAGACATTAACAGAGACTTGAGAAAAAGGAAGAAGAGAGAGAAAAGAGGAAGGAGGAGGGAGATTATTACATATTAGTACCCCACATATGACATTCCTGCACGCGCGCCTCAACGTTTAGCCAGTGTGATGTCGTGGCCATGGAAACGGGAGGATATTCAGAGATGTTATGTAAAGGAGTCAGTTTACCTTCCTTTTTAGTAATTTATAATTGATCAGTGCGCGTCAGATTGACATGAGATGGATTATGAGTCAATGTCCCATCTTGCAAAGTGAAGCATCACCTTATGATGAACTAAGGCAGACTGGGAATTTATGAGTTTCACTGAAAAATCTGTTAACGGACATTTTATTCATCCTTTAAAATAATAATAAATTAACAATATGCCATTTATCACATTCATTTCTATTTTTCTTCATTATCTATATATGTCAGCAATATGATTCATGCATGGGAGTGGTTAATTGATTTACTCTTTCATTTTAAAGGTTTTTTTTCTACTCATTTATGTTAAAAGTGATATCCAGTGACATCCTGTGGTGTTGTTGAGTATTGCAACTGAGTGAATATCCCCCTGACCCTCCCCTGTAGTGGCTGCAAGAACACAAATGTGTTTATATTTTTATGCAAAAACATTTTTATGTGTGTTTATGTGGCGATGTTGAGTAAAACAAGGTCATTGTGACATTTTGATTACATAAATTAAAAAGTGAAACACAGAAAAATAGAAAAATTGCAGTGAAGTTCTTCTTCTTCTCCTTTCGGGTGCTCCCCTCAGGGGTCGCCACAGTGAAATACCAATAATTTGCATGTTTGAGCCGGCATAAGTATTTTACGTTGGATGCCCTTCCTGACACAACCCTCACAACAAGGGACAAATTATACTCCCAACAAAAGCGAGTCAGACTCTACTGTAGAAACATGGTGGACTCTGTGGAAGGGGACTCCTTCAGATATACCTGCATTATTCTAGGGACCAAAAACAAGGTTACAAAAACAGGCAGATTCTTACATACTACACCAGCATTGTGTAAGACCAATGACATGACCACAACCCCTTTTTGGGTGACAAACACAAGTAGTCCTGTTTTAAAGGACATGATTCTCCAAAATATGCCAGAAAAGAAATCCAACAGAATTTGATTAGGTTCTAATTTCCTCATGCCATGCAGACTTCATAAATGTGGACTCAATGCATTCTGTCTCCCAGAATACTAAAAGCTAATGTTTTCATTTCATATGTCCAGTGCATTTAATATAACATACAAAGAAATTTCTGGCACAATATAACAACAGTACATAACATTGTGCAATAAGTTAAACAGATGATTTGCTTGTCTTCATAAAAGGTTGCAACTAATTTATGATGTTAATGTGAATAGTTGCTAGTTAAACTATACAGCAGAACTCCCTGGGTTTCAGAACTGCTATTTTGAAGCAAGTGCTTTACACCTGCCATTAGCAAGGGGCCTAACTCAGCTAAATTTAAACCTTCATCAAACATTTGTGTCTTATTAACCACTACAATTGATTTATTCAATAAACATAAGTCCTAAAGTTCAGAATGGCAGATGAGCAATATATCATTCACACCTGTCAACCAAAGCCTGGCACAGCAGATGTCAAAGCTCCTATTCACCATGAATGCATTCACATGCACATCAGTATCCCAGTTATTGTTGGGGCTGTGAAGAATTCTACATATTAATTTGTGCATGTAGATATCATGGTCTGTATTCTGAGTCTCAGATAGGACACTATCCTGATTTTGAGAATTCCAGATCGTCTAGTTGGGGTATGCTCCAAAAGTAACCAGGATACTGTCATATGTATACACTTTATCCCATATACTATCAGATATGGGAAAATTGCACAGGTGCAAAATGACAGATCAGAAATACATACATGGCTACAAAGTAATTTTGTCTTTTTGTAAGGAAAGATCTAAATACAAAGTGCAGATTACATGGAAAAAGCAACAGGTTGCTGACATGTTGATACCATACAAAGCTGTGTATTTTCATTCATCTCTACTGTCCCATGTGAGGAGAGAGACCACATGTGAGAACACATTTGCCTGTTGCTTGCTTCTCCCAATGCAGATAGTAGGAAAGACAAATGCACAATTGTACATATTTAATAAGTCTAAGTCTATAAAACTAAAGGGGTCTTGTATTCAAGAGCCTCCTTAAAACATTTAAAGCCAGGGTACAAGTCACAGAAATTTGGGTTATATTGCTGCATTGTATTGAGAAACATCAGCTGCAGTGATCAGTATCCTGGTTATTGGTGTTTTTCATATATAACATTGTTATGAATATTCAGGATTCTCTCTGTTCCATGTAAACACTGTTGCCAAAACATGATCAAAATAAGGGTAAGGTAAGTCTCTCAGATAATGACCTGCATGTAAACTCAATCCATGCATTTTTCGCTGGGATAAAAATGTACATACAGTACATGTTAATGTGAGACATTAACTTTGAATAAAATAATGAGTACATATGTTATTGTTTGATATCCAACAAGAAAATTTATTGTGAAAACATTTTTGGTTAAATCACCCAGTTCTGATCATGATGTTACATACTGTAATAAAGGCCTCCAATCGGCAGCTCCTTTTCATGTCCAGGTTGCTGCTTTTACGTGAACCCAGATGAACAGAAATAGTGATGGGCTTGTTTGTGTGATTAAAGTGTCATGTGTCCAATTAAATGACAGGTGCTGATTAATCACTTTGCAGATGGATGACAGTGCAGACAGAAAAACCCTTTCATATGAGTGCGCAAACAGACTAAAATAAGAAGAAATACAAGTGGATGTGCTTGTGTTGGAGGAGGCGAGGAGGAGGAGAGACAGTTGCCATGGTGCTCTGCCACCTTCTGCTGCTCCACCTGTTGAGGAGAACACACTAACAAAGTCGTTTTGAGGTGGCATCAGCAGCTCAGCAGCCTTCAGCTTCTGTCATCTGAAATGATTGAATCACAATGACTGATCTGACATCAGTTACTCTGACATGATCCCATCACATCAACTCTCATCAGCTCTATTCATGCCTTTCTCAAATATGGAGTCATGGAGCCATTTTTATTGCTTTTTAACTATTCTTTGATCATTTTTGGTTATTTCTTGATTATTTTGGTACCTTTTTCCCCTGAAGATTTAATTTGTTTTTGTCCATTTACTTGAGTCATTTTTATGCATTTTATGATTTTAGGATTTTAGGATTCAGTTCATCTTTATGCATTTTTTGTTCATAGTGATAACTTCTGATCATTTTTGTTCTTTTTCTTGATCATTTTCTTTTTCATTGTGTTTATTTTCTTGATTATTTTTGTTCATTTATTGATTGTATGTTGGTATTTTTTGGAATTTTTTAACAAGTGTGTGTGGGGGAGAGAAAGATATGATGAGTCATGGTATATTATGAGAAAACAAAGACAAACTGAGTCGATACAGTTTTTAAATGAATGTTTTTATTAAGACGAAGCTATCCAAATGCACCTGGCTATAAGAAGACGTATTTGACCCTTAAACCCAATGACTAGTTGTGCTGCCCTTGGCAACAACAGATAGAGAGTAGAATTCATGATTTCATCAATTATGGCAAGTCATCCAGGTCCTGAAGCGGCAAAACAGCCCAGACCATCACCTTATCATTTCTTTTTGTGACTGTTTGAATAATATTATTTTTTAATGAAATGCTGTGTTAGTCCTACACCAGATGGAATAGCATGCACCCACTCCAACAACTTCAACTTTTCTATGTTCAGTCCATAGAATATTTTCCAAAAAGTCTTGAGAATAATCTAAATGTTTTTTTGCTAATATGAGATGAGTCTTAGTGTTCCTTTTTGTCAGCAGTGGTTTTCACCTTGGGCCATCCCATGAAGGCCATTCTTATCATATTGTTGAATCATGGACACTTCCCTTAACAAAGGTAAGTGAGGGCCACATTTCTTCAGACGTTGTTCTGGGTTCTTTTGTGACCTACTGGATTCCCGGATGAATGCACTCCTTGGAAAGTTCACTACTGTTCCAAGTTTTGTCTATTTGTGGATATTCACTATTAATTAATCATGAGATGGTCCATCAGGTGTGCTTTTTAAAGCATTTTACATCTTTTCCATTCTTTATTGACACTGGATCAAATTTTTGTTGCAGGCATCAAATTCTAAGTATCAACATCTGATATGATGTGTTTGTACTATTTTCAATTAAATATTGTTTTTTATTTATACAGTGGTTCAACAGTTTTGAAAACAGGGTTGCAACATTAAAGACTAGAAGGGAAAACACACTAAGATGTTGAAGGGAAAGGAAAGATTAAATGAAGCAAAGAAAACCAGTGTTGTATTCAAGGCAGGCTGACATGTTGCTGTCCTTCATTGTTGCCACGACAACCAGTGACACTCAGCCTGATAACATGAAGGTTGTTTGCTTCTGATAAACACACATGTGGTCAAGGGAGGACATACAATTTATCAAACCAGAAGACAGGTGACCTTTGACCTCTCCCAAGGCCTCCTCCTTGTCCTGCTCTCCAATTTAAGGCAGAGCTCCTCCTCCTCTCTACTCAGTTCTGCCTTCTCTTCTCATTACCAACATGCTTTCCGCTCTCTTCTTCACTGTCCCTTCATCAGTCCTCCTCCTCTTCTTCACTATTTCTGTGGTAACCATTCTGCTCCTGTGGACTCCAGATTGCCGCTCCTCCATCCCTTGTTTGCCGACAGTCCCCATTCTGGGAAGCCTTCCCTGGATGACAGGAGGACCTCCTCACCTGCTCTTCACTGAGCTAGCCCACAAGTGAGACTGAAGTTTGGCAAAAAAATCTGTAATTATTGTTATTGGGACAGTTATATTTTATCATTGATGTTTAATAATTATGATTTTTTTTCCCCCTTTTTTGTCTGTAATGATATGAACTCAGATTTTGTTAATTTGATTTAGTTTGAAGCAGTGTATACTGGCTTTCACTGCATTCTCAAGTGAGTGAGCTTAGAAAACAAAAAAAAAATAGTGCATGCATAACACTGTCATCATTGCCAACATGTGACTGACTGACGTTGACTGAGGCATCCTATTACTGCTGGATGTTTTTTCATGTGTTTGAGCTGTTCCTTCAGCCTTATGTGTCCTAGTGATGAAATTGCAGATTCCAGCCATCTGAATGTGTTTTGATGAATGCATACTCTAAGGTAAGGTGATTTTAAATGGATTTGGTTTATTTTTTCTTTTCAGGTTTGGGCCTCTGTTTGCTCTTTACCTTGGTCCTCATTACACTTTAGTTGTAAACAGCCATGAACATGCCAGAGAGGTTTTACTGCAGAGAGGGAGAGACTTCGCTGGACGACCAAGCATGGTGAGACACTTGGGGAGAGAGAGAAGTACTAAAACTTGTGACCCTTCCGATATAACGGTACCTTCACATTAGCCTTTAAAAATAGACTACAAGACATATAAAGGCTTTGGTTGTGGCTAGATGCAGAACTCTGTCCATCCCCTTAACAATAAGAGGACCTATAACACTGCATAATGTCAAAGTGACTTATTTTATTTGTATATTAAGTAAGATATGGCACTGCAGTAAAACTTGTTGGTCACTCAGATTTATAAAAAACATTTTATTTCAAGTGGTCACCAGCAGGATGTACTGTACTTTGTGCAGTGGTTTGCCATATGCAAATTGGGAGATTATCCATATTTATGCATACTTGTTCCCCATAAGGATGCAGAATATGTTTCCCCCCAATGCAAGCAAAATAACAAAACAATTTCTACTAAATAGCATACATGTTATTATCATACAGTACATGTGACCAAATGCAGTAAGGAATGAGGATGTGACATCATCACTAACATGGCGGCCATAGTTGGAGGTTACAGGTGTTTTTCAATTGGCAGGAAAGACGAGGACTAAGTCCTTCCTCTGAAGAAATTTCTAGGATCCATCTGAACATCCAGGTGTAGAGGTCTCCATGGATGTCCACAATTCTAAATCCTAATCCCTCATAATACGATGCCACAGCCATCTTAATTCACTTAATAATTAGTTAATTTGTTGAGGACCTGATTGTGGTCCCAGCAGAGTTGTTTGTGACAGCATGAATATTATGTAACTGTCTTTGACTATTTAAAGAATGTTCACTGGATTCCTGATTGGCACATACTAAAAGAAAGAACAACTATATGCAAACAAGTGGGTAGCTTCTTGTTACAAATCTGATTAATCTGAAACAATTGGCTACAGCCCTAACTGAGACTCTCAATTTGAAGTTTGAAGTGATTTTCTACTGTGCTTGAAGCTTATTTTGTCATGTGTTATTTGTTTCTAGCTCCTACTTGACAGGCTTTAACACTGTGAGGCTGGGCCGAAGTTAATCAGTGCTGGAAACTAAATGTTAACAATGATTCAAAATGTTTTGCTGTTTGTTGGCAATAAATCTTCATGCCACAATGTTTTCTATTATTTAGGAGACTACAACTGGCTAAATTATGATTCAGTAAATTAATATTACAGGGGTGACACACTATAGTTTAGGCAGTGGATTTATATTGTTAAGGAAGAAATGTGTTTATATTCTTCAGAGATGAGCTTTTGTTGGTTAATAATGGTTTTATTCTAATCTCATCTGGTTTCCCCTTCAGGTGACCACTGATCTATTGACTAGAGGAGGGAAGGATATTGCGTTTTGTGATTACTCTCCACTCTGGAAGTCCCATCGCCGTCTTGTTCATAATTCTTTCACTCTGTTTGGAGAGGGAACCAGCAAACTGCAGGACATCGGTATTCTATTCTATTCTATTCTATTCTATTCTATT
>JAQQAE010000461.1:10578-33292 GCA_029823295.1 Pseudamia nigra
GCAACCTATATTGGAGTAATTGTCTTAGATAACTTGTCATCTTGGTTTAAAATGACCAAATCCCAATTCAGAATTAAGCAGAGCTCAGTTGTTCAATTAAAAATTAATTTTACTTCTGCAAATGCATACTGGTTTATGAATATGCATATGCCTTCTTGCCTAAATGAAAATAAGCAAACATACAACTAAATAATTTCTCAACCTTTGTATCACATACAAAGGTTAGGGTTGATGGCTTGAGCTACTCAAGCTCACATGACATTTAGATATTGTTTAGATTATGTTAATGTGAATCTTTAATTTCAGTTTGGTAAATGAACACTAAAAGTATTGATTAAGGAAAGAATTAGGAAATAAATACCAGATTTTGGATAAAACAGCCACCTTGATTTTCTAAAGTAAAGAAAAGAGAGAAAAGACAATGTGCAGAAATCTAGTTTCCTCTCAGACCACTTAAATTGAAGTTAAATGTTTGTATGGAAATTATGGTCACTGATGCCAAACTTCCCTCTTAAGCTTTAACCTAGTAAGGGACCAAAAGATGATGAAACGTGGTGAACAGAAGAATTTGATTTTGATCTTATGTCTTCCAGTCCTCTCCTCTGTGGACAGTCTGTGTATTGAGTTATTATCCAACGAGAGTCGTGGTTTCAATCCATCCCCTGCAATAACCAGAGCTGTCACCAATGTTGTGTGCACGCTGGTGTTTAACACCACCTATTGCCATGGTGACACTGAGCTGCAGGAGGTGATACGATACAATGATGGCATTGTGCAGACAATCGCCAGAGGAGGCCTGGTGGACATTTACCCCTGGATCAAGGTAACTTGTAAATGTCCTTGTAACACCATTCTGATGTTATCCATCAAACAGAAGTCGCCTAAAAGTCTTGTTACAAAATGTGTTGTCTGTGTCTCCCAGGTGTTTCCGAACAAGTCTCTGAGTAAACTGAAGGAGTGTATTGCTGTTAGAGACAGACTGTTGACACGTAAACTGGAAGAGCATAAGGTAACAAGGTTTCACCACATTCTCATTTGGCATGTTCCTGTTTGATTCAAACCTAACTTGCAAATTGGAAACTTTCTCTGGACCTTGGTCTTTGGTCTGACCAAAGGAGGTGGTCTCAGTATGGGACGCACTGAACCATGGTTTGGTTGCATGTACAGGGTGAAAACACTCTTTCAATATTTCAAACTTATGGACAAATCACACAAAGCTATGCAAGGCTTTAATTGCCAAAAACAAAAGAAGAAAACTAAGTGGAAAAAATGAACAATTTGTAGATTGAGACATGTAGATAATGATGACAAGGCATGTTAGTCTGCTACCAAATTGCAGGGTGAATGTGAGGACACTTTCACACCTGAAAGTTTGGAACATAGTCCAGCCAGGGTCTGTCACTCATGGTTTCTAAAAATTCTACACTGTTTAATCTGTATCAGGCAGTACTGAGTGACGATGACCCTCGTGACCTTCTGGATGCTCTGCTGAAGGGTCAGAAGAATCAAAAGGGCCAGAAGGGTCGGAGGTCATCTGGTTCTGAGGATGAGGGGATCACAGATGATCACATCCTGATGACAGCGGCTGAGGCTTTCGGAGCAGGAGTGGAAACAACATCCACCACGTTGCTGTGGATCCTGGCCTACCTGCTGCACCACCCTGAGGTAAAAAATATATATACGTATGATAACTCCATTCTCAAATCATGATATTAACTTACTGGAAACATTTATTTATGATTACATTTCAGGTCCAGGAGCAGGTGCACAGAGAGCTGGATGAAAACATTGGCAGTGAACGGCCGGTTTGCATGTCAGACCGTGGTCGGCTGCCATATTTGGACTGTGTGATCAATGAGGGCATGAGGATCCGACCGGTCAGTCCGGTTCTAATCCCACACACTGCCATGACTGACAGCAGGTGGGCCTGAGCTCACAAACGTTCTGTAAGACTGAGCTGATGATGCTATGATCTGCAAATTCCCCTTTTACCTGTGAATTTGCATATCAACAGGATGCATTTTGACAGGATGTTTCAGAATTTGGCACTAATATTTAGTTGGATGTAATGATGAAGTGCAGTGGTTTGATGGACCTCATGTCTGTCCAGTCCTAAGAACTCACTGACATACCTCCAGAGGGAAATTTTTTCAAATTTGGCTCAAACATTTGCAAGGAATTATGGATGAGCTGTTCAGATCTTGGGTGTCAAAGGTCAAAATCAATGTCACCTCACAAAATATTTTTAGAAATTATCTGTTGAAAATGGCAGTTACACAAGTGTCCATGTCATCCCCTCTTGTTATCCATGTCTGTATACTGTATACTACAGTGGTCATGGACTGGGGTTGTGCAGTTAGGCCAATGTGGAAATAACTTAAAGTTGTAATACCGTCCACTAATCCTAACCCTAACCACTGTCCATTCAACTCGAAGAGTCTCCCCTAAAGTTACGCGGGATTTCTCTCTGACAATATGAGTAAATTTTTTTGTCACCAGCCATCATCAACTCAAATATTTTACTTTGCAACCCCTAACAAGTGATCTGGCCCTCCATCTGCAAGTTTTTGCTGCATTATTAAGACATTACAGCAAATAGTCTGACAAATCTCTGCCGTGCTGGGTTTTGATTCTCCACTTGCCTGCAGAGTTGGATCACGGGGGCCTTTATCCTCCTAAAACCCGGGCTGTTGTTTGATATGATTTTTTTTATTTCTCTTTGCTATTTGGGGTTATTGGAACCTGATAAGCATGAATCTAGCATTACCTTTTGACATGAGAAAAATGATGTCCATAATAAAGTCAACTTTGTGTAAGAGTGCAAAACTCTGTATACCCACCCTGAACATAGCATTTTTTCCCGACTGCTTTTGCAGTCATTAATAACACATACAAACAATTTGAACATCTTTTCAAAATCACAGTGCAAAATGTGTTGTCCACGCATGTGGACACCAGGTCCTTAGATGTTAAAGCTTCTGGTTACTTAAATGTGCATAGTTTCCTTGACATGTGATGTGGACACAGGAAGTGACTCATCTGTGGACTAGGTGGTTCTTATTTATCTTAAATGTGATCCACAGTGGGTGACATGGTGGTGCAGTGGGTAGCACCTGGGTTCTATCCCAAAGCGGGGCCTTTCTGTGTGGAGTTTGCATGTTCTCCCCATGTCTGGATGGGTTCTCTTCCGCTACTCCGGCTTCCTCCCACAACCAAAAATATGCACTAGGGGTTAGGTTAATTAGTCACTGTAAATTGCCCATAGGTATGAATGTGAGTGTGAATGCTTCTCTGTTTCTATGTCAGCCCTGCGATGAACTGGTGACTCATCCAGGTTGTACCCCAACTTCGCCCTAAATCAGCTGGGATAGGCTCTAATGCCGCTCCAACCCTTGCGAGGATTAAGGGGTAGAAAATGAATGGATGGAATCCACAGGCCTCAGTTCTCAAGTCACATTTTAGTGCTGCACACCAAAGACACATTCCAAGGATGCTTGGATCAGACTAGAGGAGAAGGGAACCAAGGACAGCGCAAATAAGAGAATTAAGAAGCACCCTTTGTGTAAGTGGTGTTACATATACGCAATCCCAGAGCAGCGCCGTTTATTTCCTACTTCATTCTCTTCTACAGCATTGGAGGTCATCCCGTCAAGCGTGGGACTCGTATTTTGGTCAACATGTGGTCAATTCACCATGACCCCTGCCAGTGGGACAAACCAGATCTATTTAACCCAGGTACTATCCAATTTCTTGTTTTGTCTAGTTAAGGATTATTATAGTTCACAAAAACTAAAACGACCATATATTTGACGTTCTCTGATACATTTTTCTTCATAATATCTGAAAACCTCAAACTAACGCAGTTCCCTAAAAACACAAGTTAAGCTACTTATGCACTTGGAAAACCAAACAAAACTAAAATGAGGTAAGAAACCAAACTGAAAGACTAAAGACAACATAAAACTGTAATAACAGGAGTTTAGTCTATGGCCTTCAATACAAAATATTTACAGAGCGTTATATGCATAAATGCACTTCACGGCATTCATTTTCCACTTTTTTAGATCGTTTCCTTGATCACCAAGGTCAGCGGTCCACGCCCTCCTGCTTCTTTCCATTTGGGGCGGGCCCTCGGGTGTGCGTTGGCGAATCATTGGCTCGTCTTGAGCTTTTTCTCTTCTTGTCATCTCTGCTGCAACGAATGAGCTTCAGGCTGCCAGACGGGGCTTCCCTGCCCAACCTGCAGGGGCGTCTAGGGGTCGTTCTGCAGCCACTACCTTACAAGGTTGTTGTCACTCCGAGAGCAGGATGGGAGGGAGGGGTCAAATGAATTGTGACTGTAATGTTTCTCGTGAATTTCTCTTTAATGTCAGAGAACATCAGCATTTTTTAATCTATGAGAATATCAGCATTAATTTTAATACATTTGTTTTTTCATCACAGAAAATGACACTGTGTGCATTCATTTGTTAGCGTAGAGGAGCATATTTTTCATACATTTAATCTTACAATATATTAGTTTACTTTTCTTAAATTTATGTCTTGAATCACAAGGAACACCAGGCATTTTCTCTTAACTGTATGTCTAATATCCAATAACAAGCCTTTTAGAGGTTTAATTTCAGACAGTAACAATTTTTTTAGTAAATTTGTTATTGATTTATTGCCTCGCCTTTTTTTTCCTGAAATATTTAGTCTTTAATTTCAGAGAATATTATTCCGTCTTGTAAAGTGCAGTATGTCTTAAATGTCAAAGACATTTTTTTTCAAGTAAATTTGTCTTTATGCAGAGAACATCATTTATTCCTCATAAATGTTTTTTATTTCAGAATTTTTTTGGTGTATGGTGATTATATCTTCTTTTATTGTGCTGTCAAACTAAAAATGAAACAAGGACTCCAATAAAAATCTTCATGATATAAATGTAAATTCTTCTAACGTTTCGTTTATATAACATAATCCAGATGGATTGATCTGTCACTAATACCGTGTTAATAATAACTAGTCATCATGATAGATAATGCTGTCTTATTTCTTTTGTCATTGTTGCTATAAACAAATAAAGATAGACAGCACATTGATTTGATGGTTTTATTCAGTATATCTTCACACACTTTTAGAACAGGCTGGTTTAGTTAGATCACACACATACACTCACACACACAAACTCACTATCGATTTAGTAATACTCATAATTCAAGTTGTTATTATCTTCATAATATTACGGGATATGAGTCTCTTCTGTGTGTCCTTCTGCCGCTCCAGCCCAGACCTCATGCAAAGCGAAGGACAGCAGAGAGGAGAGAACAGAAAACACTTTTCAGACAAGGAGGAGGGGTGGGGCTCCTACCATAGAAGGAACACACCAATGATTCTGATTAAATATTCTGTCAAAACACCACAGGTGAGCTGCGTCCAATGAAGGCGACTGAAGAGCCAAACAGCCAGATAAGATAAAAGGCCAAAAAAAGAACCAACTGGATTCATGTTTGAGTCTGTGTTTTCAAAGTAAACCTTGTATTTCCAGCTCCCCTCGATGAACAGAACTGTATGTGATGTTGAAACAATACCAATAAGATGGGTTATTGTTATGGTTAATGAAAATAAGACTTACTGACATGTTTTAAGTGTTCTTGCATCAGCAGGGATTAATTCGTTGTTCTGAGAAACTCACATGGTGTCTACAGGTATCAGAAACTTTTACTTTACTGGAATAAATAAAAGCACATTTAAGACTGAGCTTTGGATAAATCAGTCTTTACTGTCCATAGCTGCAGGTAAATATAGCATTAAGTTGTATTCTGCTCTTTATACTGAATCTAGTTGGCCTAGATGTAGCATACCCTAAACCCAAGAGGAAGTTGGTCAACGTCCATTTTTTGTCCCAGCCTACTTTCTTTTCATTTTTAGCTATTACTTAATAATCTCCTCCTAGAAAAGGAAGTGCTTAGAGATAATCTTGGATTATGATTGGATTATGATTATGAAAATGCAATGGAACTGAAAGGAATTTAAAATGGGCCCAAGTGACTTCAAATTTGCCCAGTCTCATTTGAAGACTTTTCCATAAAGAGGTATCAAAACTTTTCACTGAGCCATGGATCAACAGCACCCAAAATACCAGCTTTGGTAGGCACATACGTATGTCAGACAAGGAGCAAAAAAGCCTCCAGGAACCATGGATGAAATATAAAATCACAAGGATGCTGCTTTGAAGTAGGGATTTCAATCATTTTTACATTCAGGGAATTGCTTATTCACAAAAGGTTCTGCATTTCATCTGCCAAGGATCTCTTCATCTTTACAATAACTGCAGCTGATTTAATGAGCAAACTTGCCTCCACAGATGTGACGTACCACTCTTATTCTAGGGTACATAAAAGTCCAATGAATGCATCACTCATATCTCTGCGAACAGACCTAATTCCATTTTTAGCCTCAATACCTGAACTCGGAAACTGTGATCACAACTTGTGCTGAAGAATTTCCACATAACAGTAAAAGGTGTTGCTTGCTGTGCTGATGAAAATCACCTTCCTCATCCTTCATGTCTACATCCTGTTTTGATTCTCCCTGCAGTGAACTGTTGACGTAACTGCGGAGAGATGCCAAAAATATAAATATGTTTTAATCAGTCACAGACATCTACAGTGCTTCAGGAAGAGATCATTGACAGAACTGTTCAAAGTCATTAAGATTTGTGCTGGAGGTATACCTGTACATATGTAGCTTTGAAACATCATATACGGTGTTGCTTTTACTTTAAGAACTAAACATTCAGACTTGCTGACGTGAATCCAGTCAGTATGAGACAATTCTACTTTGAAATGAACTATTTTTGTCTGCTCACATTGGATGAAAAACTACATCTGGTTGATTTTTCCAACATAAAAAAAACAAGAGACACAGTTTCCAAAAGTTAGCCAAGCCCTTACATCAGCCTCTACAAGGACAACATGCAAGTCAATCCTCAACATGTCTACAAGTTTGATGTCAGAGAAATAAGAAAGAACTGAACTATATCCCCTTCATTCAATATCGTTGGTATATTCTCTTTGATCACTGGTTTCCAAAAGATACTGTATATAGGGATTTTGCCCATTGTTAGTTTTCTTAGTGTTAAACCAGTGAATAAAGCTAACATTTTTAAAAGGTGTAGGAAGGTTTTAGGCAATTACTGATGTCAATTCTTCTAAAGAAAACAATAAAAATAAATGAATAAACAAACATAGTCACTGAAAATGAAGCTTTACAAAAGCATGGTAAAGTGTATTTATTTGAGACATACTGTACTTAAGTCTTGTATTTTTACTGGATATGAATCCAAGACTTTTAAAATTATAGTTGGACCAGTTCCATAGCAGCAAGCAAAGCACAATAAACTTTATTTCACGTTCAGCTTGTATACATCTTTGTATTTTATGATGTTTCCATAACTTGCATCATTTTCATCTTCTTGTGACCTACACAATGATTTGGTATTGTTATGTTTTTCATATCATTTTTGCCTTATGTCATTTTCATCTTTTACCTCATCTCACTTTCTCCAACAGTTTTTTTTATGGTTTTTGTCTTTAAAGTCATTTTTATTTTGTCACATTATGTCCTGTCGTTTTGAGTATTTTCCATTGTTTTGTGTTGTCGCATCAACAAATGACAATTTGTTTTCCAAATATTTTGACATGTATTATAATAATTATCAATATCTGCAGAAAATCTGAAAATTGTGACAACATTTTGGCCTATCACGTAACTCTGATGACAAGTAATGCTATTGAAGTTGTGTTGATTGACAGAAACTATGAGTTTAGCATGCTTCAATTTAGCATACCTTAAAAGATGCATGTGTAGGCTAGTGGCTAGATTGCTATTTTTAACCAGTGTATCAACTGTAATATAGATGCAAACCCGGCATGTGTTTCTAATGTGTCCAAGCCTTGTGCCATAAAGATGTTTAATGTTGGGTGAAAAAGCCACAGCTCTATTTGGAATCACTTTGCCATATTACAAAAAAACAATCTCTCACTAAAAGGAACACAAACTAAAGTAAAACAAGCAAAAATGCCTTTAAAACTTGCTAAAGCTACACTGAAATGGAAAATAAAAATTGTCTTAGCTGCATTTCATTTTTTATAATCTAAATAGTCACAGGGTTTACATCAGTAATTGCGAAAACTATTTAGTACTGTGGTGACTTTGGTAATTTTTTCTAAGATCTCAGGTGCATCCAGAAAGTCCTTGGGAGCGAGTCTTCCTTGAGATTCTTTATAGCTATCGCAGCAATCTCAAAACAGTCTAGATGAATTTAATCTTGATACAGTATGGAGAAGATGCTATGTTTCCCATTCAAAAGGCTGATGTTGGAGCTACTGAACTTCTGGTACCCTGAGCTACAGATTTCAAACATTTATCCAGTCACTCAGTCCAAACATCCACACAGAGCGAGAACTGCTCAATCTAATGCTAAGTTTTAACAGTTGTCAAGTAGAAATGGCACTCTGTAACCATGGAGATATATAACCTTATTAGTTCAGGTAAACAAAAAACACTATCAACCACAACATGAACCACAACATCAACTGCTCGATGTCACCTGTGAGCTTTCTCAAGGAGGTCCTTCAGCCTCTACAAACTCTTCAGTGTCGGGCTGGATTTAATCCAACACAATCTTGGAAATCTGTTTGAGCTCTTGGAAATCCACATCTGCTCAAAAAAAAAAAATTCTACCTCTGTGAAATCAGCCACAGAAGTTAAAAAAAGAGATGACCTAAATCCAATCAGATTCCATCTTGAAAAATCCAACGAATATCCAGTTGTCCGTTGAAATCACGTTTGATGGTTCCAAAGTCCAACAAAAGCTTGTCCATCAGTACAGTTTTACATAGAAAGTACATGAAGTCTGAGTTGTAATGCAGCATGGACACAGGGTTTAAGGATCAGTCAACCAGACTCAAGTCCCAGGTGAACAGATCTCACAAGTGGATGTGAAATCATTTAATTTATCATAGTTGAGAAGTGCTAAGTTCCTGCGTCTACTCGCTAAAACAACACTTAAAAGGTTCAGTGAGTTCTGGTTCAAGATGGTTTCAGTGACTGACCCGACCTTTATGATCCGATCATGTCAATAAAAGCGCTATTTTTCATTGGCTAAAGGTTACACTATGTGTGATGTCTTTCCAACACGCTAATGCACCTAGAAGCAACTGAAATATCTGTGAAACATTCACTTCGTTTACATCCACTATTGTTCCAACTATGACAATATTCTGAATTTGAAATAGGACATGTCAACAGCACATTTTTGTTTAAATGTTCCAAATTAGGCCATTTTCCAATTAAAACATAAGAGAAAAGTCAACAGAATTCATATTTTGAGAGCTTCTTTTAAACAGCTAGACTATTAGTCTCCAATGTTTTTAGCCTTCAGCTCTGTGCACTGGAGACCAACTAGAAATCAGTTTTTAGGCCTGAACATGCATTGTGTAAAGTAGTGGATATAAAGTAGCCAAAGTGACCCCTCATTGATTTATCATACCAGGTGTTTTGGAACAGCTTTCTAAGGGCTGTCAATGATACTACACTTCAATCTCAAGACATGGTTGTTGATCATTGAAGTGGGGTGGAGATGTGTGGCCAAAACTAAAGCCTACATTTCTGCAGAAACACAGGCACTTTTAAAAACGATCCAAGAATTGGACATGAACAGATTTGATGACAACATTGAAAGGGAAACGTTTGTAAAAAGATGTTTGAAGGAATGAAGGAGGGGAGGCTGTCCAAGATGGGCAGAAAATCTGAAAAAATCATATTGAGATGTAAACAGTAAGAATATTATCTTTTTCGGAGTAAGGGCAAAAACTGGAATATTTAGTGCCTGTAAACGTAGTCGGCGTAACAAAATTTATATCAACAGCTCTAAAACCAAGTGCACTTTGTGGAGGCAGGTGTGAGAAGTAGAGCAGGTGTGATTAATGAATGAATTTAAGTCTGATAAGTTTAACAGGTCATTATTACAACATGGACAAAGATCAGGAAGTGGGAACATTTTGTACACTTTAACACACAATTAAAATGTACGATGGCACATCTGTGTTAAGTAGGGCTGTACAACATGTCCATCATGTGAAGATTACTATTAAAGAACATTATATGGTTTGATGTTTTTGATAATATTCACATTTTAGTCCTACTTTTATTTTCAACAATAGTTGAAAACTAATTTATATTTGCATTAACATTTTTAGGTTTTTTCCGTACTTAATTGAAAGCTGTCAAAATGTTTTAACTAAGCAGATGATTTTTTTTTGTTGACTATGTAGTAGTAGCTTCTCAATGTGTTTTATATAAACTACTTTGCAGATAAAGTGCTATATATGTAAAATGTGTATATGAAATGCTTTTGGAATATGACATTTTGGTCATATTGCACAGCCCTAATGTTAAGCGTGTTGGAAACGACAGCATCACTTACAATCATTAAGCTACTGTTATTGAATGAAAACCTCCGATAAACTTAATTTGTTACTGACCACAACACATTTTACAGTTTATTTGGAATTGGGAAACATTGTCCTCAGCGAAAAGTGTGAAGTAAATGCCAAATGACAGTGAAGAATGTCATATTTCAGGCAAATTCCAGTGGCAAGGTTTAACTCCCCCGAAATGCATTACCTTCACCTCTTCCTTTACAATATAAATTTTTCAGCTGAATTATTTACACAGACTCTTGCTGATGAAAATATTGCTCTTTTCTTATTTCTAAGGTGAACTAAATTACCCCAGTGTCTCACTAACAAAATATACTCCACCTTTTATCTTCCTTTCATAAAATATCCATATCTATCAGACAAAACAGTGTCCTAAAAATAAATCTTACATGACAGTTTTCAAATTTAGTAATATTAAGGTTATGTTTTTTTATTATTATTTTAAGGTTCTGAAATGGCTGGTTAGAACAGGAGAGATGTCTATGAATGGAGACGTACATGCTGTCACATGAAATATTTTGGTGTTTGACTGACAGTAACTTGTATGCTGTCTTGTATGTATTGTTGCATTTGCAGGGAAAAAGAACGAACAACAAAGACGGTGATGGTGATGACGTATCCTTGTTGCTGCTCTGTTTGGTGTCTTTGTTTCTATCTAAAAGGCTCTATTGTTTATTCCAACTTACGTAAAAGATTTTTTTTCCAGCAGTAAATGGTGACACACAGGAAACCATTGGACCATCCATGAGTCCAAAACCTTTCACAGAGGACTGAGAAGCTACTCTGAAACGGTCTTCCATTTTATGTACGACCCACCTAATTCCGCTCTTCTGTCAGTCTTGTCAACAAAAAACCTCCCTCCGATAAATGAATTAAGTCTTCCCTCTGTCAGTCAAAGTGAATCATCCTCCCACATTGGTCTCTGTTCGTTCTTCAACCTGCCAATATGTGCCCGGCACATTTCCAAGCCTCCGTCATCAGCAGACAAGTGAGGTGCGTTCTGCTAAATATTCAACTATTTAAACTTGTTTTTTTTGCTTATTTTTGGCAAACAGACGTAAGTAATAAAGTCAAATTCTTGTGAGACATAATATATGTTCACATGTCACAAATGTTCACATAAGGAACCAGAGCAATAATTCTCCTCTCTGTAATCTGACTACTCTAGAGCAATGTATGATAACAGCTGTTAAGTGGTTGCTAGAAAAATTTGCACCCAGACATAGTTCCTTAAAGCTGTTTTTAGGCAGATTTAGGGACTGATGCTTGTTTTCCAAACACTGCTATATTCAGGGACTATATATTATATGAGTCTTTCAAAGTTGACATTAAAGCTTAAATGATGACATGACTAGACTTATGTTTCCACGTTTTAAGTGTCATCCCAGGAACTTGCAAGTTTTGAGATGACTGATTGTCATGGGCCATAGACACACAAACGGTAGGTAAATTAGTTCACAAATGTGAAAAAGCAGTGGCAATTTTTCCACATCATTTTTGCCCACAATTATACAACAAAGACCTGCACCTCATCATTAGCTCATTCATCACATGCTTTCTTCTCTAAAATTTGGTACTGGCCAATCAGAAATGCATATCATTTGAAGCCTCATACCCAGAGTGTCTTACATAAATTAAATATCCCAAGCAAGGAATTTTGGGAGTAAATTAAACCCATCTGAACTAAACTGAAATCCTGATCATGCCAGTGAAAATGCATTGGGAGTTTCTCTAAAGGTTATTACCTTATTTCCTGGTTTAACTACCTGCAGTGGAGGCATGGCTTAGAGTCAAATCATTGGTCAGACTTCTAGTTGAATTTGTCAAGAAGCCTGAAGAGCAATTTTTCCTTACACAGGCTACTACGAATTTTGCTTACAACTGTCCACTTGTCCTGCTAACACCTCTTAGTTAATATACAGGTGCTGACAGGATGAGCATTAACATAAAGCTTTACAATCATGTCCATGTGGGTCTAGAAAAGCTTAACAAGGGGATGTTTGATTGGTTTGTTGTCAGGAAGTAGTCAGGAATGCATCTACTGCAAGCCTGTTCTTTTCATTGCAAATGGAAAAAAAAATTAATATGTAAATGCATTTTAAATTTTTAGTACTACTTCTTGGTTTCATTGTTATTAAAAACTTTAAAAGTCTTTCTGAACCAACCAGGCAAGTGTTTTAACTCTAGAAATTAAAAAAAATTATGACCATTTAATTCCAAACTGTTTGATTTTGTTCAGTCTGGAGAAGCTTCTTGATCTAAAATTTTGGTTGGATTGACCTGAAAAGTCTGTAAGTCCAGAATAAATGAGTTAAGGTGAAAGCATTTGTAAACATGCTTCATTAATAGACAACTCTCCAATACTTCCTAATTGAGGGTGGTTAAATGCTGAAACTGTAAAACCTGTGTTAGGATCAAAACTGAGAAAACGTAGGGCTCTCACATTTCTTGACATTTGACAGTTCTGTAGTGTAGAGATGAGGAAATCATCCCTAGATGCAAACTCTGTAAACACATCTCTTATCAAATGGTACTAATGCTTACCATGCGGGAAACTTGGAACTGTGTCCCTCTAAGATTCCTCCTGTTGAGACTTATCCTGACCACCAGTAGCCCAACAATCAACATTAAACCAATAAGTAATGTGATGTAACCCATTTTCAGCCAGAGTGAGTTTTCCAAAAACAGTCTGAAGTCCCCCATGTTCATGTCTTGTTGTGAATGACAAATGGTTTGATTTATTATGCTTCAGTCACACTGTCTCCATGACGATCATGACTTTGCCACTGTCCTCAGTTGATGGTGTAGTAGTGGACGTGGGGTTACATAATGTAAGTTCTTCTCCTGTACTTGTCTGGCCTCTGGCAGGGCAGTCTACGCTGTCATGAAGACCTGCACTGCTGCTTCCTTTCTTTTCCCTCTCTCCTTCGTCTGGTCCTCCTCTCCTGCCATTCTCCTTCCTTTCTCCCTCCCCACTTTCTTCTTCATCATCCTCTTCTTCCACCCGGCACCTACACACTTCAATCCCAGAGTCACCTGTCAGTCGGCGATGTCTATATTGGCTTTCGTCTGCTCCCATATCATCCTCTTCTTCATCATCATTATCATCGTCCTCCTGGTCCTCTTCATCATCTTCCCAATTTGGAGGGACAGGTTCAAAGACATCCACACAGGGTGAGAAGAGTGTCTGTTTTGGAGGTGACTGAGTGTTACGAGGTGAAGGGGAAAGGGACGATCCATGGCCAGAGGAAAATCCACTTTTTTCTGTTTGATGCAGAGCAGTGAGAGGATCCAGAAGGACTGAAGGGGATGGAAGGGACGGAGAAGGAATTGATGAGGGTGATGTTGCTGCGGAATTACCCAAAGAAGAATCAGCCTGTATGGTTATAGCTGGGCAAGAGGAAGAGGAGGAACTTGGGACAGTGAGCAATGGAGAAAGAGAAGTCAAAGGAGTTGATATGGAACTAACACCAGCAACACAACTTAAAAGTACCAGGTTATCTGACACCAAAGGACTTGATATGGAACCAACATCAGCACCAGAACTTAAATCTGCCGGGTTATCTGACACCATCGAGCTTGCAAGATTTGGAGATTGAGACAAAACCAAGGAAGGACCTGAATCTGTTGGGACTGCAGATGGATCGGCACAATGTATAAAAATATCAACAGCCTCTGGATGTTTGAGCAAGCCTGACCGTGGACTGGGGGGATCCAATGCTAGGCCTTCCCCAGGTGACGTTTCTGGCTTCTGACATTGAGCTATTGTGGATGAACAGAGCCCAGCATCGGATGTTAGGGTAAGGTTTGAATGTGTAGGTTTTGGTGATAAAATAGGGATATGAGCGGAATCTGGGACAGGGTCTGGCACTGACAATATGGTAAGGTTTGTATGTGCTGAAGCCAGGAAAAGGTTTTTAGGTCCTGGGTTTGTAGCTTGAGTAAGTTGTACAGGGGTAGGTGTTGAGACTGGTGTTTGGGCAAAATCTGTCAGTACTGGTTCAAAGGCTTTGGTAAAATTTGGGGTTTCTGCATCAGGTGTTTGAGTGAGAACTGAAAGTACTTGGTCTGGAGTTTGCGTCAGGAGGTTCTTACATTCTGAGTTTGTAGTTTGGGTGAGGGGTAAGTGTGTGGGAATCAGGACAGGTGACTGGGCAAGGTTTGTAGGTACTGTTTCAAGGACTTGGCTAAGTACTGGTACAGTCTCTAAAGATACTATGTCTGGATCTTGGGTAATCTTTGTTGGTCCTGTGTCTTGACCAGAAGGTGCTGAGATTAACACAAGGCTGGGGTTCAGGTCTGGGAAAGGAACAACTCCAGAACCTACAATGAAAGTTCTGTCAACATCCGGGGACAATGCAGAGGTTGAACAAACAGAACTACTGACTGTATCAAAAGTTCTTGTGAGATTGTGGGTTTCTTGGGCTTGAGTGGCTGGAGTGCTGTCAGACACACTAACTATTGGTGGAGAAGGGTTTGACCTTGAGGTGGATTTTGTGATGAAGGCAGCAGGAACCTCTGTAGTGCTTATTTGGACAGAATCTCCTCTGTCAACTGGGTTAATGTTAGTTGGACTTGTAATTGGGCTACAGGTGCTGATGTTAGGCGTACACGGTGCTTGGTCAAGCTGTTGCTTTACAGAAGATGCAGTACCAACAGAAAGAGCAACCTCAGAACCAGGCGAGGTCAAATGCTGAGGTGACTCAGACCTGGTAATGACTGCAACAGTACTGGTCTGTTTAGAAACCGATGACTCCGTGGCAACTGGTTCCTGTTCTTCAGCAGCCTCACCAATATTAATGGTCACCACGGCTGCTGCTGTTTCAGAAGTGAACCGCATTTCATTGGCCTCCAGGCGACTGGCAACAGCATTGATGGTCTCCATGGTGACATCAAGAGCAAGGGGCGTGGCCTCACTTGGTGTGGAGGCGTGGCTTGTGTCAGTCTCATAGGTGACTGGTGCAGATAAGGAGGAGCTACATGGAGAAGAGGGGCAGCAAGAGTCACAGGAACAACTGGAGCTAGAAGAAAGAGGCACACATTATAAGTAAATATCAACAAATAAATAATTCTTAGTGTTTACAAATTTTTATGTGTAGCAACACACTGAAGTAATCCATTACACAGAATAAATGCCAATTCGATCAGTATTGGTACCTGTTATCAGAGCTTAGTGAGGAGGGACCATCACTGAGCGGTCGGTGTAACAGCGGGCCATGCTGTGTGAGCAGGTGGGGGTCAGCTGTGCGGGGGGGCTGTGGGTACCTTGGGGTTGTGAACACAGAACTGTAGGGGGGAGGAGGGGTGGAAGGTTGTGCTGCCACTTCCTCATAAGATGGGAGCTTGAGAGATGCCAGGAAACCTGTAAAGTGCAGGGCAAAGAGGAGTATTACAGGGCAGTAGCTGTTTTTCCTTGGTGATTTTTGTTGGTCATTTTCCTGCTTTTCTGAAAAAAGTACAAAAACTGGGTGTTTCTCCACAACAATGACTGGAGGGCTGTGATTCCCTCAAAGAGGACTTTTACATGACAGAGAAAACCACTTCATCACAGTATATCATATCAGGTTGGGGCGGTTAGATACTCATAAGTGAGACTAATAATTATTAATAATTTATCCTCCATAAATATTATTTGGGGTTAAAATAAAATTCCTGGTGTAAAATTTTAGAATTATTCAAACAAAAACAGATGAAGTGACTTTATCCTGACAAATTTGTGAACGCTGATCACTGAATTGAATATTATAGTTTTGTTGTTCAGGAGATGTCCATAATAGTCATGTTTGTCTGTTTCTCATTGTTTTTAGTGTTAACGTATGTATTGGTGTTGCTTCAAAGCCTAACCAGGGACAAGGTCTGCAAGTTAGTGGAAGCTAGGAGTCCGGGACACATTGCATCAGTTACATTATTATAATGTAGTGTCCTTGTCATATAAATTTTAAATAAAAATAAACAATATAAATCTATTTTTTAAAAGTACAGTTCAATAATATTCATGACAAGAGTTCTTATCAGTTTTAAACATTTAACTTGATTATTATAAATAATACTCAAAAATTGCACCTCTTTAAGATTATTATTTGATAATACAGTAGATCTAAAAAGTCTACACACCTCTGTTCAAATGCCAGGTTTTTGTAATGTAAAAAATTAACGACAAGATAAATAATTTCACAACTTTTTCCACCTTTAATGTGACCTAAAACCTGTACAACGCAACTGAAAAACAAACTGAAACCTTTAAAGGGGAAAAATAAAAAATAAAACTTAAAATAACCTAGTTGCATAAATATGCACACCCTTAAACTAATACTTTGTTGTAGCACCTTTGGCTTTTATTACAGCACTCAGTCTTTTTGGGTAGGAGTCTGTCAGTGTGGCACATCTTGACGTGGCAATATCTGCCCACTCGTCTTTGCAAAACTGTTCCAAATCTGACAGATTGCGAGGGCATCTCCTGTGCACAGCCCTCTTCAAATCACCCCACAGATGTTCAATTGGATTCAGGTCTGGATTCTGGCTGGGCCGTTCCAAAACCTCAATAGATAGATTATATTAGATACATATGCTTTACTTTATTGATCACACAAAAAGGGAAAATTCACATATGGCAGTGAACTGAACTCACGCCTTGCAGTCGGGGGGAGGGGGGGGGAGTAAAAAAAGCACAGTTTCCAGAATTAGGCTCCATAGGAAGCAAAATTATGGTCACGTACAAAAAAACTTCACACATGCACAATTAGCAGACAAGTTACACACACATTACATTAACAAAGCAAGGTCAGAGAGAGTTGGGGCGTGTATGTAATGTGCATACGATCAATGGATGCATTGTGTCGTATCAGTTTCTGATGGAAAGGTCAAGAATCCTTTCTCAGTGCATATTGTCCAGGTGTTAGGTTCCATGATGGTTACCGTGGCGACGTGTCCATAGAAAAGTTCACCTTAACATCAGTCAAGAATCCTTCCTCAAAGATGTTAAGTTCCATGGCAGCAACATATCCATTAGAAAGCTCAGCCTGCCCCCCCCCCCCACCATCAGAGTGTTGATGAACAGCGGGGGGAGGGGGGGGTCATCCTCCAGGCAGCGTCCTCTCCAAGGAGAGAGACTACACACAGCCTGTCAAGGTCCTGAGAGGGAGCCGAAACCAAAACAAAGATAAGACAGTCACGAGAATTTAACTCCTCCGAGCCCAATTTTATATTTCCTTTTTTACCAGACATCTGACTGCTTCGGATGTTTGTTCATGCACAACTTAAGGTTGTGTTTTAGAATAAAGTACCTGTTAGTGGTAAAAGAATACACCTCCCCAAGTAATTCCTTTAAGTCCAAAACCCTAACAGATGGAGGTTATTGACTGTTACGGCAGGGTCGTCACTGCCACCCGGGATGGCCGGGTTTGAGTCCCACCCCAGGTGTGTGCTTCACACACTGTATTGTGTCACTAATAGTGTTTTTCAGTTTTCAAATGTGTTTGATGTTTTTTTTTTCTTTCTGTCCCAAAAGTGACCCCCGTTTTCCCTAATTGTGAGACATGAGCACTATGTCTAACCCCAGGCCACTTCAATTCTTTTGAGTTGTATTTGTATAGAGCAGGGTGGGCAAATCCAGGTTTCGAGAGCCGGTGTCCTGCAGGTTTTCCAACTGCCTCTGCCCCGCCCACTGTGTCTTCCAGCTTCTGACTCACTGAACACACCTGATCCAGGTAATCAACAGTGGGTAGAGCAGGGGCAGTTGAAAAACCTGCAGGACACCAGCTCTCGAAACCTGGATTTGCCGAACCCTGGTATAGAGCCAAAATAGATTATCCCTAGGTGCTATTCAAGGTCCAAACCTCAAAAGAAAGAACCTTAAGAACCAGGGCTGTGGGTAGGAGGACGTCTGAGTGGACCAGTTGAGTAGAGCCTTCTTCTTCTTCATCTTAGAGTGGCATGGTGATGCAGTGGTTAGCACATGCACCTGACAGCCAGAAGGTTCTGGGTTTGAATCCTAGGGTTGGCATTGAGCCTTTCTGTGTGGCATTTGCATGGTCTCCTCATGCCTGCACAGGTTTACCTCCAGGTCCTCCAGTTTCCCCTGCACCTAAAATCATGCACTGTTATCACAGCAGCAAAAATTAATTTCCCACAAGGGATGAATAAAGTACTATAAAAATAAATAAATCTTTCATGTGTTCCCTCTTGGGGTCAGGTTTTTTACTGGATGCCCTTTCTGAGACAGCCATCTCCATTTACCCAGGCTTGGGACCGACTCTACAACTAGTCTGACCCCTAGTGGCCACATTACTGTACTTCAGTGAATGTGAAGCTGTTGCCACTGTGTCGGTTCAGCTTGACTCATGTTGAAAACAGAACCTACGCAGTGCCTCGATAATGCAACCTAGTCTTCTGTGGTTGCCATGGAAACGCAGCAGGAAGAAACATTGGTCGTAAGTGACGGCAGGAACAAACAATGAGCATTTTCATATGAATTTGAAGACATACTGGCAAAAAATCTACTAATGCTCACTCATAGCCACAATGACCCACGCCAGAAATATTATTATGATAAAAATTTCAGTTGCATTAAGAAAGTATGAAATAACAAAGAGGACGTCTGACGTAAACTTGGCCAAAGTAAATCCTCAACATCAACTGGAAACAGATGATTAGCTGTGGTGACATGACATCCACGGAGGGAGTTGGTTACGTGTCCACCACAAAGTTAGATTGACTCAACACCACGGCCACTACTTTAATCAGGGTGATAGGGTTCAGGAAAAGGGCCAGGTTGTCGTTCTCCTTTGGGCTGCTCCCCTCAGGTGTCGCCACAGCGAAATACCAATGATTGGCACGTTTGATCTGGCAGAGGTTTTTACGTCGGATGCCCTTCCTGACACAACCCTCGCAACAAGGGAAAGACTCTCTTCCCTGGCCAGGTGAAGAGACAAAAAGACACACAGTGTCTAAAGTGTGTTGGACTGGGACAAAAACACATACATGGGGTCAGACTCCGGTCCTGGTCTCCTGGGGGGTGGGAGGGGGGTGTGCTCTGCTTGTCCGACCCTATCCTCCTCCCATGGGATTTTGACTATACATCTGTCACAATGGGAGGTGCATTATGTCTTTGAACACTAGAGGGCACTTCACTATAACATTAGCTCATGATGCAGGTATGAACAAACAACCAGTGTGGATGTCGTTGTGTTTAACAGGTTCCTAAATCCTGCACTCTTGTTTTCTCGTTCCACTCATTTCCAAATTTGGGATGAGAAACAAAGGGTGCCACTAAGCCTTTTTATTGGTTCACCCATTTGTTTACTGATTTTTGTTGAAATTACTACTATCCATCCATCATCTTCTGCTTATTCTGGTCAGGGTCACGGGGGCAGCAGCCTAAGCAGAGAAGCCCAGACTTCCCTTTCCCCAGGCACCTGTTCCAGCTCCTCCGGGGGTCCCCCAGACATTCCCAGGCCATAGTCCCTCCAGTGGGACCTGGGTCTGCCCCAGGGCCTCCTCCCAGTTGGAGCTAGTTTTGGCACCACGCTGGCCTCCACCTTCAGCTGCCACCCAAACCACACAGCACCGGACCCTTATGACCCTTCCTGCAGGTGGTGGGCCCATGGGAAGACATAGTCATAAGGGTCTTTTGAATTGTTCTTAGTCTGACCTGCCACCTGGGACCAGTTTGTCTTGGGAGACCCTACCAGGGGGGAATTACCCCCGGCAACATAGCTCCGAGGATCACTCAGGTACACAAACCCCTCCACCATGACAAGGTGGAGACTCAAGGAGGGTGAATATTCCTTACTTATTTTGTCCATTATTTGGCTAATTTTTGATATTTATGTTCATTTGGCATATTTCATGTTTACTTATCAGTTTCTTGATCAATTTGTGAATTTTTGTTACATTTCTGAATATTTGGTTCATTGCCTTTACTATTCATGTGCATTTATAGTTCATTTTTTATTATTTTGTTCATTGTGTTCAGTTAGTGATGACAGTTTTACAATTTATTCTGTATTGAAATGGACTAATTATGTTCACTGGACATGATGAATCCACCAGAAGTTGCGTTTTGGAGACGCCACACGTCTCGTTTGGATCTGTTTTTTTATTTTTTATTTTTTGGAACCACTATTAACACTTGGGTCTGCGTTGCATAGTTGAATTGTTTTTTCTGCTTTTTCATTCCTTCCTCTCTGGTCACATTTGGTGAACTTCTGGCTGGTGGCCATCCGTCAGTGCCAGTGGACGCCCATGCATTTTGTCCTTTACGCGCAGCAGCAGCAGCAGCGCGGAGCCTCCTCCGCCTCCACGCGCGATTCGAATCAACCCAACATCCCGACAAACAACTGCAACAACTCCAAAAACCTAGTTTTGACAAAGGCTCCATTTTGGGCTATTATTTCCGAGCAAAAGCACGTGAAAGGAAGCGGCGGGAGGGCGCGCACGAGCCGCACTTGAAGGCAGCATCATCACCATTTACCGGCGGGGAGAGGCGAGGAAGAGACGCACCAGCCCGTTCATCCAGCAACCGGCACAAACCCACACCTGACAACGACGCGGACTGTCTCCCGCGTCCACACACAACTAGAGGAGGACCGGTAAGGACACTCACAAAGACAGATAGGAGAAGAAGTGGTGGGAGAACGGTGCCAAAGTGATCCATGTGTTTTCTCTTAGGGAGACTTTGTGGCTGTTGGTGACAGAGGTGAAGGGAAGACACGCGGGACCGGTGTCTGCTGTGGACATACCGCTGGAGCGCGAGGATTTGGGTGTTTTTTTCTCATCAGAAACCCGAGGCGCGGAGCAGAGGAGACGCAGTGGGCGCAGAGCGACACGGGGGGAAAGAGGCTTATTGTAGGGAGAAGAGGAGAAGAGGAGGAGGTAACATCGAAGAGGGATGAGGAAGGGATGCAGCCTGGAGGAAACGAGCTGCTGCTTTTGATGCCCTCCCTCCTGCTCTATCACTCTGTGGAACAGAGAGCCATCGACGAGCAGCATCACTAAAAAAAAAAAAAAAATAGAACTAACCCTGTGGAGAGCTGATTAAAACCCGGGAGAGAGAGACAACCTGTGCCCCTTCCCCGATGTCTGACGCCGTTTTTCTCTGTGTGGATGTTGACTGAAGTCATTTCTCGGATATGAAGGATTTATCTAGTCTATGTTAGACAGGAGGAGGCAAAGAAAACGTCTCTCCCCCTCTCTCTCTCTCGCTCTCTCTCTCTCTCTCTCTCTCTCTCTCTCTCTCCCCGTTCGTTTTGTGGATGTGAAGCAGCATGCGGCCCGGTGAGAGCTTAGAGGGCTCCTGCTCGGCTCGCGGAGGATGCATTGATGCCCATCATCATCAGCCCCAAAAAGAGGCAACTAAAAGGAGTAGCATGAAGAGAAAGAACCGGGGGACGACGGCGAACACGACGATGAGCGGAGGGGTGACGGTGAGGACGGTGACACACGGAGGGATGACGGCGGTGATGCGCTGTTTTCTGTGGAGTCTCGTGCTCGGCTCGCTCTCCTCGCGCGCGCAAGGTAAGGAGATGCGACACGCACACACACGCACACGCGCGCGCACAGTCGCTCTCTCTCGCAGCTGTGGGTTTGATTTTCTACCGCAGTCATGATGAAAACTGCTTCTTCTTCTTCTACTGTGGTGATGTGTGTGTGTGCGTGTGTGTGAGGGCGTGTGCGTGTGCGTGGGGCTGTCTGAGGTGCGGCAGTGTGTAGTGTGTTTGCGGAGAAAAAGGGGGAAAAGGTTCAGAGGGGAAAAGGCATGAGATGAAGAAGAGGGATGGAACCGGCAGCATCCTCTGTCCGTCCCTCTGTCTGTCCCTCTGTCCGTCCCTCTGTCCGTCCCTCTGTCCGTCCCTCTGTCTGTCCCTCTGTCCGTCCCTCTGTCTGTCCCTCTGGCCGTCCCGCTGGCTGTCCCTCTGTCTGTCCCTCGGGCCGTCGCCTTCCCACATTTTCATCCTGCTTCACCCCCCCCCCCCTCTCTCTCCCCCCATCCTTCTCTTCAATACAGCCATTGAGCTGGTAGCCAATAAATATTCTTGCGGTAGCTCTTGGGCTGTGGCAGCAGCGAACGTGAGCTGCTTATACCCAAAGTGTGTGTGAGAGAGAGAGAGAAAAGAGAGAGAGAGTGGTTGTGGACTTGCTCGGACTGATGGGACCCGTTTCAGTCCCAAATATCTTCTGTCTTGCCCATTTATTCGTTTTTGTCGCCCAAGCTGTTAGATAATGGAGCC
>JAQQAE010000462.1:0-33280 GCA_029823295.1 Pseudamia nigra
ACCCGGGTTCACACCTTCGGCTGCCACCCAAACCACACTGCACCGGACCCTTACAACCCTTCCTGTAAGTGGTGGGCCTGCAGGAAGGCATAGCCATAAGGGTCTTCTGAATCACTCCTAGTCTGACCTGTCACCTAGGACCAATTTGCTTTGGGAGACCCCACGAGGGGCGAATTGGCCCCAATAACATAGCTCCTAGGATCACTCAGGCATGCAAACCCCTCCACCACAATAAGGTGGCAATTCAAGGAGGGGGCTGTAGATATCAATCAGATTATACTTAAAGTAAAGAAAACAACCATTCTTAATCTCATTCTATCAATAAGTACTTTAAAAATTGAAATTATTAGAAAATACACTGCCACAAAGATGAGAATATGCCGTTTTTTTTCTGAGCTCACACAAATTTCAAACTTTTTTTGTGGATCTTACACCATAAATCTATGAATATATAACAATCTTTTAGAATATGATGCATTGTTAAACATTTCACAATAAAATTGTTAAATTTGAACTTAAGTTTAAACATGTACAGTGGTGCGAAAGCGACACATGTATGACAAGACATTTTACTGCAAGAATGAACAGCAAACTTAGGGAATATTTTGAATACTTCTACCACCAATACTAAAGAAGTTTTACTTCATTCTTTTTAGCTAGGAAATGCTGCAACATGGACTCGAAACCTGTGGCAGTATTTAAAAAAAAGATTGATTAATCATAAAATTCAAGCATTTTTTTCCTACATCTCGTACATTATTTTGTCAGCAGACATCTCCTCTACTTTGGCTAGGCAGCAAGTAAACAAAGAAATACCTGTACGCGAAAAAAGGACATTATGAACATATGAACATCCTCAACTTCTGACCCACGCACATTTCCACACATATAGTACATCATCCAGATAAACAGCTTGAGGATGCCATCACTAAGGAGCTTGAGAGATGGGATGCAGTCATTTGGTATAGGGTCTTTTCAGCAAGCTTTTCCTAATGGGACTTTTTCAGGGACTTGTCAGACTTAAGATGACTGAAATCTTCCTGGCCTGGGTACCAGCTTCCTCTGGCTGCCACCGAGAGTGCCAAGTTGATCGCTTTAAATCCTGCTTTTTCTTTTTTTTTTTTCATGGCAGTGTGTGGGAGGGATAGAGGGCTCGGAGCAATACGGAGAAGAAGAGAAAGAACGAGACAAGGATGAAGAGGTGGAGAGACAGAAGAGGAGAGGGACAGAAAGAGCAAGTGGTTAGACGAGAGGGCCTGATGAGCAATGAGCGCCTCACTCGTCCTCAATTAATCTTGTCTCTCTACCTTTGCCTTGGCGCTTCCCTCAGCACCAAGGTAATAACGACACCCTCATCCATTATCCTTTTATCCCTGTTATTCACTGGGAGTTGCTTAATAATATGTTACAGATTTGTCCTCCTTCGTATAATTCTTTCTGTCATTCGCGGTATATCATGTGGAAAACACACAGCCCCCTTTCTGCTGGACGCTCTTTGAGGATTATCGTGGGTGACACCTTCGGGATGCAGCCAGAATCTAGAGCATCATTTTTTCAGGCATAAAGTGGAATTACCCTGACTTATCTGTCATTGCCAAAAGCACAACAAGCCATTCAGGGCCAAAGCAAAGGTGGAACAGGTTCTTATCGGCTTCTCAGAATGAGAAGACTTGTAAATTTATGGTAATAAGGCCCTTTTGTCATCGAGGCTCACCCCTTGGGGCTCAGCGAGGCATGGAGGGGATGATAATCTGGCTGTTGAGTGCACTAGATAATTTGTGCTTTATCCTCATGTAATTATTTAGTTTAAATCTTTTTACCAACGTTAATCCTACAGTATGAGGAAGTGTCTAACCCGTGTCTGTGGTTCTTAGCAACACTAGTTAGCATGCAGCTGACTCTCGTAAAATCACGTAGGAGGAGTGCTGCGCTGATATAATTACTCTGACTTTCTGTAGAATGTGCTACGAATCCTCATATCATTTTGATCCACCTTAGCAGGCAGGCAAGAAGCCAAGCTGGCAGCCCGCGGCTACAAAAGACAACCAAGAAAAGGTGGAAAAACATTGTAGCAGGGCTGAAAGAGCCCTCCCATTTTTTGTCAGGAAGAAGGATGAAGGAAAATGGGTCGAAAGGAGTAAAAGCAAGAGCAGTAGGCACATTTTTAAAGTCTCAGTTGTCCAGTGGGACTCTGGGCCATCGTGTGTGCCAGCTAAAGCCGACAGCCTCTGACAAGCTGCTTGGCGTGCTGTAATTTGACTAATTACACTGGATTAGACCATATTAATGCAAGCTGTTTTCTCTTGGGTCACTGACCCACCCAGTGTGTCCCTTGCTAGTTTCACCCTATTCAGTGTAAACAAAAGACGTACAACAAAGAAAGTGACTTTTTGTTTCTTTCCAATTAGAAACTGATAACATGTATCCAAGAAAACACACATCTGGTGTAGCCTACCTCATATGCAGAAGTGCCATTATTTTTTATAATTGAAGAGGATGTGCTTTGTAGCATTTGCTGGAGAGAAAGCTGTGATATGTATCCTGCACTTTCCTGAGGCATATCATTACAGAATTCTTTGATAACAAACTACATCCTTCTCCTGCAGGAAAAAGACAAAATCAGGACTTTCTGAATCTCACAGAAGTCCTATGATTCACAAAACTGAGACTGTAGTGCTGATAACAACCACAGAAGCTATAATTTTACTTGTATTGTGGCAGAATGTATTTGATTTGGTCACAAACATTCTTTTAGGGAAAGTATGTGTGCATCCATGATTAATATAAATATATTACATAATCTGTTATAATGAGGAGGATATAAATCAGAAAACCCAGACAAAGGGTATTTATAAAAAGAAGGAGGGAAACTGACCCTGATTTGCATTTCCCAAAACCCTAAATAAAGGGGGGAAATGAGCCATAGAATATGTGTGTTTTAATACTAGTGCTTGCCCAATTGTACCAAATCAATCTAAGTTTCACACAATGGAGAGGGAGCTTCACTGTTTGTATGTGGTTCTCTGCCTTGAACACGGTGTAATAATAGTCTTAAACCAGGCCTTATAAAGACAGAATACCAAAGAGGCTTACAGCTTTGGATTCATGAAACATTTAGGCAAAAGTTCCAAGGGCTGAGGATGATGAAAGAAGGTAAGCTTGAAAATGGGCTTCTGGGATCCACAGCCCTTATTGTACAGAAGTCACATCAAATTAATACTGAGGGCCATTTGCAGCCTTTCTTCTCCTGAGCTTTTCAGAACGGATTAAGCTATGAAAACTCAGAAATTACTAAAGCACCTATTAGGCATTATGCTCACCCTTTCTTCTCCTACCCTTTTAAAGTCGAGAATGTGCTTTCACTTGTACTTCAATTCACAAGTTGTTTGCATACTTGAAAGGATGGTAATTTTATGAAATGTGTCACGTAAGTTGTATATTTTTTTACCTGCACCGTTAGAAATTAATTCTTACAATTAAAAAGTAAGAAACTCTTTTACATAATACACATAGCCACACCATCAAAATTTTCACTACATGGATCTGTATACTGACTAGGACTATAACTTAATGTGTGAAGCTATAGTATTCACGCAGTTTCCTTAAAACCTCTCCACACTGATGAAAGGTTGTATTCCTGCAGCTCTCTCAGGCTCTCCACACTCCTCTTTGCTCTCTCAATGCCTCTTCAAAGAAGTGTGGGGAGTGCATGAATTGTAATTATGGCTCCTAACAGGATTCAAGAGCGACCAAATGATGGCACTTGAGAACCAGGTCGTGTGGAGTTAAACGGCTGTCAGACACGCAAAGCTCCCCAGCATGTGAACCAAACATACAAAGGCTGGATATGTCCACTTCTAGAGCCCTCCTACCACTTTCTCTCTCTTCTCGGGAGAGATTAAAGATCAACTCTGGTCCCTTTAAAGACCTATATAGGCTTTCAGAACTTTTATTCACGTCTAATCTTAGAAGAAGAGTCTTCAGGTGTAATGCTAAAACTGTAAATATGGGAGAAATAGTAAAAATGGACACAACATCTGCTTAAATTTTGACCCAAATAAACTATTTGATTAGTGACAAGTCATGTTTAAAAAATTCAACGGAAGTGAGGCAACATGAGTGGAACATGTGTGAGGGGGCAGTGAGGGGGTGGAGGCATGTGAGTGATCAGGTAATTGGTACCACCTGAAAAACCAGCCTACCCACAGTGTTAGAATTTCTGCCGACCCTTCCTTCTGAACAACGGAAAAGATCATCTGTGCTCCCCAGACAGTTTCAATGGCTCACCGGGGGCACAAGACCCCTCCGTACACATTAAAGAAACCAGCCTTCAGTCAGGCCCTGCCCAACTGCAGACCAGTCCTACTCCCCAAAGAGCACCAAAAAGAAACCGACCTACAGCGTGAAGTCCCTATGCATGACCCTTACTAAACTTCTAATTGGATTGTGGGGCAGCTAAGAAAAAAAAATTCAACATCATGCATTCAGATGAGGGATTCTTTTGCATTCCTTTCAGTGGTTTGCTCCTTCAACAATAACATTCAAAATCAAGTCACTGAAAACTTTTCTTTCCTTTTCAAAACAAAACCAAAAAATGGGAGTATAGGCAAAACCTTTTTCACCTTTTATTTTAAGGCAGAGCTCTATTTGATTTTCACAGGGTGCAAGTGAGTGGCTGAAACAAAGGCCAGTGCTGACCATTGTGTAGCCTTTCACTGTTGTAATGGTCTTAAAATGGCTACAAGCAGAGCTCTATTCAGGGGTGACCAGGCTGCCCAGCTCTCTTCACCATATCCAAGACAAACTCTGCACAAAGCGGGAACTCTGTGAACTAATGAGTGAAATAACATAACCACAGTCTCAGACATAGAATTTTTCAACACATTTACACTAATTATAGAGAATAAATAGTGCCATAACAACTGCATCAATCAAGTTCATTACCGAAAATACCATAATGACAATAATTACAATAATATCTCATTAAGAAAGAGAATGAGAGACAGGGGAGAATTAATAGCAGACAGGTGTACAACACACTGCAATTATGGAACCTGAAATTAGTTCATTGCCTTAAGGCAAACAAGAGAAAAGGAAGGCTGCAAGTGACGGAGTGTGCACATGAGTGTGTGCGGTAGAGGGGGGGACTAAAGCTTTAAAACTGGGAGTAGCACTGATAGAGAGAGGCTCACTGACAAAAAAGGAATTGCAAATAAGCAAACAAAAATGTCTTAAATGTGTAAATTAGGGAGAAAAATAAGAGGGAAAAGCAGCTTTTCCCTGCAGACTGGTGCCTTAGATGAGAAGGGAGCAGCGAAACGTGATCAAGGGGAGCCGTGGAGCGGTGCGGCAGGCGTCAAGATGAGCACTCAGCCAGCGAGTGGCAGCTTCTCCTTTTCCAGTCAATCATTCATTATAGAGCCAAGTGCTGTGGAGGAGTGCCTTCTCTTTTTGACCTATCATATTACTGCCTCGGTAAACTCCTAATCCCCCCTTCGTTAGATGGTGTCAACAGCCGACATGCTCTCACCCTGCTGCTGTGTACTCCCTGCACAGACACCTCCCAAACCCTGCCAAAACCACAAACACTCTAATAAAATTGTTTAAAATTTAACAAGGTGGAGCAACATCTTTTTTTGCTGCTTTCATCTTCATTTTTAGCTTGTGTTTTTAATAGAAAGTAAACTTTTTTTTTACTAGAAAGTTTCTTAATAATTAACTTTTTATTTGTTTCACCATATTTATGGCTCCTGATTCACAGTATGCAACAGTAAGAAAGTCTGACTAAAACTCTTCAATCTTTTATTGGCTGGTCTGAGCAGCCTGCTTCTTTTCGCCTTGGGGCTGTTCCTGAGCAGGTGAAAGCCTGGAGGCAGGAACCTGCACATCAGCACTTCTTGGTTCATCTTGACTCTTTCATTGGAAGCCCGCCTCCTGAGCTCCTCTAATAGAGCCCAGTGAGATGACTGCTATAATGAGTCCAACAGATGAAAGCCCAGCAGGACAAAACAACAATTCAGATAGATCTGCACACACACATGCACACACACACTCCAGGTCTACTACCAATCAGGGACCCACTGTGTCCATGTTGTTATTTAGACAGACAAAATAATCAGACACACGCTGTAAAATATTAAACCAGATGAAGCATCTGTGCTTTGGTAGAACTTCTGAAAAAAAAAATACTGCTTTTGAATGGGTGACTGTCATACTGATTACGAACAACAGCAAACAATCAAGTTTTTCACAGTTACACACATTCATACAGTGTGTCCAGACTGAGGTACTGTAAGGTCCAAATTTAAGCTGACAGATACCAGATAGTATATTCAAGAAAATGACAGCAGTGATTTGGGACTGCTTTGGATTTAGTTGAATGTGACACTGTCACAACAAAACCATTACACATGAGTGAAGGCCAACAAACTTAATATACTTCATTTTTAAAGGATGTGGATCATATAACCCTGTGTAGGGGGTAAGGATCTTAAAAATATCACACCATATTTGGAAATATATGTAAATTTGTATGATAAACTTTGTCACAGTGAGACACACCTTCCACATAACACGGTTTGAGGCACATTAATTACCGTATAAAATAAGCAATTGGCATCCTGCCCCATATGCCCCACTTTTTAAGTGAGGAAGATGGAAATGAGGTGGGGTAGATTTGATTGTGACATGCTTTCCCGTCTGTGCTCCACAATGTGTGGCTTTTGCCAGAAACGGGCTAATATTCAGCACGGCTCACAACCACCAGAACTAATGAAAGTAGACAAAATGTCTCTGCTGCCATCTTTGTCTAGCATCCGCTCAGGGAGAGCCACCCTCTTTCCCTCCTTTCCTATTCACCTCCCCTCTCTCCCCTCGCTCTTGAAGGGAGGGTGACAGCGGCATAAAATGGTGGCGAGCAAATGTGCTTTCCATGTGGCAGCAGCAGTGGGGGTGACAGGCCAGGCTGAGGCCAGCGTTATCTGCAGTGTGTGGCTGTTCGTTTGAACAAGTTAGCTGGGCTCCATGGTAAGATCAGGGCCATGATGAGACACCAGCAGTTACAAACAAAGGCAACTTGATATCAAATCAAGAAACTGCCACTTCACCCACATATCTTGTTGAGGATGACTTGTTAATAATCAGTCAAAAAATATCTGAACTTCATTTTTTTGTAATATGAAGTTTTAAAACTTTTCATAAGGAAAAAATGTACTTGCAAATCAGAAAGGCCATTATACATGACCTAGACGGCTATCATGTTACATAACAATAATAAAGAGAGATAACAAAAAGAATAACAAACATGTTTCTAGGAGAATTTAAAGACAGATGGTTGACTTCTTCTTGTATAAGTTGTTTTCCAGTTGTTTGGACAATATGAAGAAATTTCAGTTGACTTAAAATGTAAAATATCAATAATTATTTTCAGTCAAGCATAAAACTACTAAAGAAAAATCCCCTTAATCAACACTTTGTGGGCGAGCCAATGGGGGCGTTATTAGTTAACCCTGAGCTCCGAGGATGATGAAGCAAGGGCATAAATCACAGAGTGAAACAAGGCAGACTCCTCCGATTCATTAATGGAAATGATCTGTCAATATGCCGGAGTCAATTCACACGTGTCAGCTGGGCTCACCAAACAATAGGCCAGGCAACTTATGAACTCCCAGCACCACTCCACAGAGTCCATAAAATAACTGGCAACGCCGCTGGGGAGCACCCCAAGACACCACCCTCTTGCACAGACCACCAGATGACACAGATGGGGCGAAACCAAACAAAGACGAGACTCCCTTTGTACAAAGAGAGACCCTTTTCAAAAGCCATTCATGCAACAAATTGGGGAAATCTGGCCATGCAACACTCTGCTCTTTTATTACATGCACCTTACGTCACAGTAAGTGAAATCAGATTTATGGGTCCCTGCGACAAAGGTGGTTTAAGTCAAGCACACTTTGAAAGACACACAAACCTTTTTTTAAAGCCATGGCAACCAAAACCAGTTTACCCTTTTTACCACAAAAGAGCATCTTATTTTGTGGTCAAGAACAAAGTAACAGGTCATTTTACTTTTTACGAGACTGTCTTTAACAATAACAACCAAAACAACAACAGTTGAAAACTATATTCAAGTACAACGCTGATGCATGCTTATGTCATCTTGTTAAACGTAATGGATGTCTAGGCAGAATATGAAGCCAGTATTACAAGTTTTCTTTTGATAAATACTGCTGATAATCTTGCAAACATAATGAAGTTAATTTTAATTCCTTTTTTGTTCACAACATCAATTAAAGCATAGGATAACAATCACTCCTCACACAGATGAATGAATATTGACATCAGTCATAGGTATCGTTAGAGACACCTCCATTTTATGGTAGCACTAACAGTATCAAGCTCTGAGTACTTTCCAAGGCAGGCCATCAGTTAAGAAGGTTGGTTTCCAAGTAGGTCATTAAATATGTGGACACATGCTTTCTCTTATTAGGCCCTCTGCATTTTTCTTTTCTTGTTCCTTCTCAGCTGCACCCTGTGCTGCTGCAGCAATCTGCATAGAGAGACATTTGTCATCATTAGCCCTGCTCTGACAGTTGGCACCCAGCACCTCAGATCTCTCGGACTGGCAATTATGAACCCTTCATCCCTTATTTAGGCAACATTGTCTAATTTCATCACAAGCCACACCAGCAGCATTTGATTACCAACAGCCTCAAACCTAGACTGTGCCCCCAATTCCTCCATTTTTACTTTGCTGTGTTTTCAGTGTACTCCTGCTTGCACATCACATCACATGTGGGAGAGAGCTACATTCAGCTCATCTGAGATCTGAGATTACTTACAGGACACACAGGCTGAGAAGATGACTGTATGTGAGCATCATGGGGTCAGTGGACAGATGATTACAGCGCCCACCTTTAGACGGCAGACATCTCCCAGACATTAAGATTAATCACAGTGCTGCTAAAATATTGGCATTACGAGAGTCAACATGGAAATTAAACTGAAAACACAAAACGAACTGTAAAAATAGACAGATGATTAAAAAAAAACTATTTAAAAACCTTCTACCAGTTTATTTGTAACCCACACAAATAAAAAAGAAAAATGTGCTGAATAAAGTCATAATAAAGCAGTCACAATTCTGCTGCAGTCTCCAAAACACACAATGTTTAGCAATGTCATGTACAACAAACTGCAATGCTAAACTGTGCTAATAAAGCGATTGGAAAACACTACACCAGCATTTTCGTAGCTACCTGTATAACCTGAGCAGCAATAGGGGCAGCCGACAAAATGTATTCCTGTATTTTCTTTTTTGTAGAACAATCCAGACATTTTCTGGATTGTTATTTTGGCAAACAAAACCAAATTGTATTAATGCTAAATTCATGCAAATACATGCATGTAATTTATCACAAAGGCTGACAAGCGTACCATATTGCAGAGGGGAGGGGTGAAGGGCCAAATGATGCTGAAACAATCAATTAAGTTTCATAATTTACACTTCTCTGTTTTCAGACTACTTCCATCATCGTGATAAGTTTGATGTTTTCCGTGTGTGCATATCTCGTATATCTAGTTCACTGTGAACCGATCAGCTGATCACTAGGGGGTTTCAGGGAGCCTCTGGCTATGTGATCCAGCTTCCTGACTTTTCCAAAGGAGGCTGCTGATACACACTCAGCAGTGAATAAACCAGCTGAAAGGACAGGATCCGAAGGGGGTCCTAAATGAGGCTCAAAGCCCAAAAATTAACTGGCCTCCTACAGAGCCACCATATTGCTTGGAATAATAATAGTCTGTTATTAAAAATCCCAATGACAGTTTAATTTTGTGACAAATGAAATTATAGAAAATGTGTCAAAGTGAGTGGCTATCCCATGAGATTAGACTATATAACTTCTCTCAGTTTGAGAGCTCATGTTGATGCCACATCTCCGAAGTGTCAGTGCTTTTAATCTAATTTATACACAAATATGTCATCCTATTAAGTCCAGCTCGACTAATCTGCACATTAGGTTGGGAGCTAGCTGGTAAACTCCCTTTGTATGGGATCTATTCTAAGATTATCTGCATTCAAGCTAAATGACCCCACAAATTAAATGAAAAACACATCACAGACTTTATTTGTTCTTGTGTAATAGGATTATTAAAATAATTTAAATAACCTAAGTGCCACTATAATTATAGATGTCGGTTATAAGATTTCTGCATGTAAAAGATCATAATCCTTTTTAAAATAATTTCACATACAAATCATCTCTAATAGTTTCATCAACAATCAGACTATAGTGTTTCCTTTGTGGTGCACCACTGCAGCATTGAAATTACCACGACAGTAAATATGATTTATTAACAATTTAATTTAACTTTAATATTATGCATGACTTCAGTGAGTGCATTTCAGATGTTTCAGGAGTGTAATAATTAACAATATAACCTTAATTTTAAACATAACCAACAGATATGAGACAAAACTATAATTATTGGTCCTGTATGAAGAAACACTAGATGATACAAAATACAGAAAGCTGAAAAAATACATGTGGCAATTACTTATATTTTATTAAAAAGTCTGTTGGTTACAAATACAGTTAAAACAAAAACAAGAGAGGATTATGGGTCTCAAATAAGCCAATATGCATTAAACTTCATGTTAATGTTTCTTTCTTAGTCGTTGTTTAAATCACTTTTGATGGCATCCTTAAAGCTGCATATTGCATATAGTAACACGCTTTTTGGTACATATACAAACACATGTACATTATTTATTATAATTATTTATTGTGTTGTTAATGTGTAAAAATGGCAAGAAAATTTTAATATATATATATATATGTATATATATATACATATATATACTGTATATACTGTATAATAATGCAATTTATGTTTAATGACAGTGACTACAAACTGAGTAGTATCTCGAGTCTCAAGTGGTGTCATCAAAGGATGATTTTAACCACAGATACAGTAAGTATAACTGACCCGGTGCCTGGCCATGTTAACAGGACGATCAGTCTCATGAGAAGAAAAAAAAAAGAAAAATGGAGGAGAAAAACATGAATAAGTGTAGTGGCATGCTATGGAAACAAAGAGGCCTTCAAAACAGGGTCACATGCTTTTGCAAAATTAGGGGAAGTAGAAGTCATTGTATTGATTTACACAATCATGCATGTATTTTGCTGGGTCAGAAATAGGCCTGCACTCGAATCACAGCCCCATATATCACACTGGAGGGCCTCCACTAGCCTAGTAGATGGTGCAAGAAGCAACAAAGCTTGCAATGTTGTAATGGTAAAAATATGGGTAAGAAGATTGGATTGTCTATGGCCAGACCTGACAACTGCTGGAGTCTGGGGACAGTAGAGCAGGTTGAGTTACTGTGAGATCTGTGCAGCCACATGCTTTAGATTAAGAGGTGATAATCTGAATGAAAATCCCTCCTTCTATCACACATATGGATGGCCAAAGGCTGAAGCACAGACTCAAGAGGTGCAACTGGATTCAGAGCTATCAGACTTGGAACGAGATAAGCCTGCAAAGTCAAGGCCAGTCTGGTTTCAATAAAAAGCAAGTACCTGCTGGGCCACAGACAGTGGGAGAGAGCGAGGGAAAAGACTATCAAAGACTGGGAGGAGAAGCGGTTTTTAGCTACCTCTGACCACATTAAACCATAACAGGCTCCATATCCTCCAAAAATATGCCAATAAGAATGTAAACTTTTGCAATAAAATTTAATCCAACCTAAATGTCTTAAAATTCAGACCTAGGTGTGTTATGTAGCTTCTCATTGATGTATCATGTTAGGATTTTTTTTTTTAAGTCACTCCTTATCTATAATTTCTGCCTGGTAACAGTATGAAAATATCACTGGATCTTGCCAAGAAACTCCTGGCAGTGATTCCATGACAGGCTGTGATGATAATAGGAGTCACCTATCTATCAGGGTCCCTTCTGCACACACCGCCTCCTGCCGCATCCTCCAAGTGGGAGTGAGTGCTGACGAGCTGCGCTTTGCCCTCATAATGTCTGGTCATATGCTATTCTGACTAGCATAGAGATGAGTGTAAATGCCTTTGTGTTCCTTATCTGATCCTGCAGCATTATCTTTTTGAAGTTTTCTTCAAAGCGCGCACTGTGAGTTGGAGTGCCAGTACAATGATGGGAGCCAGAGAGGGTTTAAATGGATGCAAAGTCTCTTTATTTTAAAAATATGAATTACGGTCTATAACATAACAACAGGATTCTTCCTTAAGCCAACAAACCAATGCATCATGGGAGTGTACATAAAATCCACTAAGTCTGTTATTAAAATAATTATCACATCAGGTCTTCACTTAAAAAAAAGAAAACTATTTTGCTTTTCATTCATATTGTTGTATCTTGGTGTAAACAGAAATACCTTCATCTTCTGAAATATAAATGGCTAATTGTATCCCTCAAGATTGATTGTTTTAACATTTGTTGAAAAAGATCATTTTAACTGAAAATTCAAATGAAACAAATACATCACAGTCAAATAATCGGAAATTGGTTTGATGAACATGAAAACACTGCAATTAAAATCTCAGAAAATAATTAACATTTTTCATTTTAAATCAAAGTGCCGTTTTTAATAAAATAAATTGTTAGATTTATGAATTCATGCATTTTTAAATGCAGCTATGATTATTACAATTATGCTTTATTGCAATATGCCTCAGTGCAAAAACTAAAAAAATACTGTGCAGGCTTCTGCAGCACTCTTACTTAAATCTCCATATTAATACACACTGTACATGTTACACATAAAAAGTCTTCTGCATCAGGCGACATAATAAACGTGTCAATTATTCCGTCTTAAATTTAAAAAACGGCATCATCACAACGAAAAAAAAATCACACAAGAAAGATCGGGTACATTTATTTAACACCAGAAAATGTGATCATTAACCTTAATATTTTATTCTTCATTATTTCAAGATCTAAAACGGCGGGTATAATTAAATATCCAAATCTGCTTTGAGTAAAAATGACGCCTAAATCAATTCGTTTTAATTTTTATTGATAATGTGACTGTTGGGGAAAAAAGATCCCATTCATTTTATAAAATAAAAATATTTAAATAACATCAAAATCCGCGTTTTTTTTCCAAAGACGGCAGGATTCTGACAGTTAGAAACCCACCGTATCGTGTACGACTGAAAAAGCGCACTTTAAAAAGCTGCACATCGCGTCCATAAAAGCGGTTAAAAGGCTGTTTTCCTCCCCCGAATGCGTAGGTGTACTTCCGCTCCTCCACACACTACTACTACCTGCACTTTTTGACTTGTATATAACACCCGGCGATGAATTTGTTTTCGATAAACTGGGAAGCAGTGACGCATCGGACAGCGATTGGACATCTTGGTTTCAACCCCTCCCTTATAATAAAGAGAGAGAGAGTGTGTGTGTGTGTGTGTGTGCGTGCGTGTGTGTGTCTCCCTGTTGTAAAACACAGCAACACCGGGCGTCTGCGTCAGGGAGGACACACTTCGCTCTGCGCAATTACGCGGACTGCTGACTGGCACAGTTATCAGAGCTAAAAGAACAGACATACATTTCACCTGCTGCTGAATCTTTCGAGGCTGGAATGGACTTTTAATCAGACCATCCTGATCATTTTCAGGACTTGCTTCCAGGACTTCAGTGCAGTTCAGCTCGAGCTACTGTGAATGTTTTGATCTGATTATTACGCATGTGCTCTGAGCACAACTTTGACTAGCTAAATTATAAATAGACATTTTTTTCTTTTTAAATAGCTTTCTTTCTTCTCTAAAATTGGCTCCCGTACAAACAGCCGCGTTGGATCCCTCGGCTTATTGCGAGACTCCGGTTTATAATCCGGATCTCTGCCCTAATATGATAGCCGCTCAGGCAAAGTTGGTGTATCACCTAAACAAATACTACAACGAAAAATGCCAGTCTCGAAAAGCGGCCATCTCCAAGACGATCCGGGAGGTGTGCAAGGTGGTCTCGGATGTCCTGAAGGAGGTCGAGGTGCAGGAGCCCCGCTTCATCAGCTCTCTCAGCGAAATGGATAATCGTTTCGAGGGACTGGAGGTCATTTCACCCACCGAGTTCGAGGTTGTACTCTATCTGAATCAGATGGGAGTGTTCAACTTTGTGGATGACGGGTCTCTGCCGGGCTGCGCCGTGCTCAAGCTCAGCGACGGCCGCAAGAGAAGCATGTCTCTGTGGGTTGAATTCATCACAGCCTCCGGTTACCTCTCAGCGCGCAAGATCCGCTCCAGATTTCAGACACTGGTGGCGCAGGCAGTGGATAAATGCAGCTACAGAGACGTTGTCAAAATGGTCGCGGACACAAGCGAGGTGAAGTTACGCATTAGAGACAGATATGTGGTGCAAATCACACCGGCGTTCAAGTGCACTGGCATCTGGCCACGAAGCGCCGCGCACTGGCCTCTCCCTCACATCCCCTGGCCGGGACCGAACCGAGTGGCGGAGGTCAAAGCGGAAGGGTTCAATCTTTTATCCAAAGAGTGCTACTCGCTGAACGGCAAGCAGAGCTCAGCGGAGAGCGACGCCTGGGTCCTGCAGTTTGCCGAGGCCGAGAACCGGCTCCTCCTCGGCGGATGCAGGAAGAAATGCCTGTCGGTGCTCAAAGCGTTACGCGACCGTCACCTGGAACTGCCCGGACAGCCTCTGAACAACTACCACATGAAAACTTTGGTTTCCTACGAGTGTGAGAAGCATCCCAGAGAGTCGGACTGGGATGAGAACTGCCTCGGCGACCGCCTGAACGGGATACTATTGCAGCTTATTTCATGTTTGCAGTGCAGAAGGTGCCCGCATTATTTCCTGCCTAATTTAGACCTGTTTCAAGGAAAACCTCACTCTGCTCTAGAGAACGCAGCCAAACAGACTTGGCGACTGGCAAGAGAAATACTGACCAACCCCAAAAGCTTGGAGAAACTCTGAGGTAAAAATGTGCTAGTTTAACCTCGTCTTAAATTGTCCTCACCAGGCCTACACACATCCTAAACGGACACAAAAATATTGCCAACCGATTTGCAAAGTTTTGTGAAATGTGACTGCCCTCTGATGTTTAATATATTTTGGCCCAGCCTGTTTCAGAAGATTTTTTATAACAGTTCAGTTTGCCATTGTCCCCGTGCACCTTCAGGCGGTGTCAACATTTAGGAGCAACTTTAAATTATTGGCTCTAAAAACCCACATCAGTAGTGGTTTGTTTTTATTCGGTGCCACGCGGTTGCCTGAATCCTAAATTTCCTCGAATGCTTTAAAGTAAAGCCCCGTGAACAGCCTTGAAAAAAATAAAAAAACACACATCTGTACATTTTATACTGTAAATACACTCATAGATTGTGATTCCAGTGGTCTGAAATTGTGAATGTTGTTCTGTGACACGTAAATAGGATCCACCTGTTTAAATCTACTTCTGAACATTTTCTTTCTCTGTTAGAAACGTTCTTTTTTTAATTTATACTTGCATCAGTGGTAGTCTGATCCATCTGTTTCAACGGACATTTTTATCATTTTTGAAAGTTTACATTTTTGATGGTAGGCGTGCAACATTGAAAACATTCCACCAATTTACTTGAATTATTATTTAAAGTCCTCAAAGATTTTCTCGGTTGTTTTTTTCCCTCTACCATGCCTAGGCCGACATGATAAAAAAAATGAAAATGAAATGAAACATATATATATAGTATATATATTACAGTTTAATTGAAAAAATGCACTTGAAATACACTGGATTATAACATCTGTGATCTGATTTTTTAATTTCTGTCTTTGATCTAATTTAAAGAGCTAATAAAACGAGCTGTTTTATATTTGTGTCCACTATGGTTTTATTAAGTGTGTTTATAGTGTTTAATAGTAGACGATGCAAATTTAGTCATATTTAACTTGAGGGTTAGTGGCTTTTGCTGCGTGCGCATCTGACAGCTTGAAAGGGGGAACAAAGGGAAATTTAAAAAATAAATGTTTTTCTTACTCATTCTAAATTCACACTTTTAAAACCAATGCCTATTTGAACTGTATGAACAAAAATCACCTGTGCGTGAAATAATATCGTTTAACATCGAGGGGAGCAGGTAACTTATACAAATGAGTGGATAAACTGTGGCCGTCGCTGTAAACCTCTGTATTGGAGTTGGCAGATGAGGCCTAAATAATTATTCTGCGATTACTAACATGCGTTAATATTATACACACAAAACAGTAAATCACATGCAATTTAAACCAGTGTGTAAGAAATGTCATTCAATCAGGCCAAAGCAGACAGAGCAACAGAAGACGCTGCGCACCTGCCAGATAAAAACAAATGATATTTTAGATACAGCAGCATCTTTGTATTTAAATATAGAGAATTAAAAAGTGTTTGCTCACAATAAAAGCCTGAACTTAACCGTGGACAACTGCACGACCTTTTTCCTTCCACCACATGTCTCACGCAAGTTTACTTACCTTTGGGTCGACCCTTTTGAAGGCGGGGTCATCCTCGTCCACCTCGAAGTAGATCTCCGTGGTGGTGATGGACAGGGTCCCACGGGCCACCAGGACTGGGGCCACGAGCTGAGCCGGGCTGCTCAGCACCACGGGGCCTGCACATACAGAACATAGGAGCAGAAGCAGTCACCTCCACGCACCACGGCGAACTCTGAACGATTCCAACTGCGATTCAAAGGAAAGCGACGAGTTTGGATAAAGACAAGTTCAGTTTTGCAGCCTCGATTGGTGAAATAATACACTTTACAAACATTGATTTCTAATTTGTCTCCGCCTTTTTGTCTTGCTGTTGAACGTGCAGATTCAATTATGCGCATGTGTAGATTCAACAGGCCTCAAAGAAAGAACTGGCAACGAATAAAAAAAAACGCATTTTTAGGAAAAATGCAAAGGATCAGCGCCTATTGAGTTTTTTTCATGAAGTTAAATAAATTCAGTAAAACTTGTTTCCTTTCACATACAGACGTATTATCTTAACCTGCATTTGTTTGCTGTAGACATAGGTTTCAAATACAAAATAAAAAGAAAACAACATGGCGCTACAGGACCAAAACAACCTGTGACCAGGCGGATCTTTTATTTTACTGTCCTTACAAAAAGGACAAAATGAAATCACAGGTTTGTTCACTTCAAACGATCCGCAGGTACGTTTGTGACCCTGGTCAGCTGATATGGATCACATCTTTATTTCGGTCTCCTCCTCCTCCTCCTCCTCCTCCGATTCTTCATCCTCCATGTTCTCAGATCAGTGTCGCTGTGCAGCGCCGGCGCAGTGATTTGTCTCCTCTCAGACAAACAGCTCTCGAAATCAGGATATTTTATCGATCCCCGAAACTCCAAAGAGCCACTTTAATGTCTCATCAATCTTAATCTGCGTTCCTCAGCCAATTATGGCCGATAGTGTTACAGGAGTACAAGCGGATTTCGGTCTCAACTCCCAGTGCGCCCCTCCATCGCTCTTGCAGGCTGCACAGCCAAACCGCCCTCCCTCGATTTTTTCCCTCCGTGTAGCTCGGGTCCATTAACGGTGATCCTATCTGCTGATGCTATCAGGTCAGGCGCACAACGCTGCTTACGAGCTTCATATTAGGGCAAATGGTACTTTCACATTATTTCACACAACATTTTCTGCTTTTAAAATCCAGAAAGGGAAATATAATCAAGCAACAACCGTGAAAAAGAGAGCACAAAACAACTCATATGTAAATTCGATTTTCGTGACATGTTTTCATTCTTACTATTGTTACGATTGACTGGGGAAATGTCATAATTTGCTCTATACCTAAAGCAACCATTTGTAGTCCACAAAATTGCTCACTGACTTTTATTTTACTAGGATTTATCATTTTCTCCCCCCAAATATTAGTTAATTTAATTATCAGGCATGTTTTGGCCCCTCGTTTTCTATCAAACTACTCTTAAGAACACGTTACTACATGGCCATCAGGACAAATCACTGTAAAACAATTATAAGCATTAGAAAATATGTTTGGACCATAAATCTCTTTTCCATAGCAAGCAGTTACAAACGAGTAAACAAAACTGTCAGATTACACCAAAACAAATTTTGTAAAAATCCTAAGATATTTAAACATAACCAGAGTGAAAATGTGTTTCATAATAGCCCATTGGCTATTATGGGTACAAATGCTCAAATATTTGATCTGGATTTATACTGACTATATTTGTCAATAAGGGATGTAAAATAGTACAATTTTAGTAAAAGTCCCAAACTGGAGGGCTTCAACATGGTTATTTAAAAAGAGTGATGAACAATTGGTAAACAGTTGTGGGTAAAGTTGACCTGTTGGCCGTTCTAGTGTTAAGACGAGATAGTTCTCATGCTCACAGGAAACACAATCCCAAGCATTTGTTTTTACAATTAACACATTTAGGTCTGATGTGTTGTGGCCTCAGTGACTCCACTAACCTGCGGCATTAAGCTATAGCAACCATTGCTCATGGGGAGGAAGAGGATTAGGCAGTAATCCCCTTGGGGATCCTTCCATAATTAGGCTGTATGGCATTAAAATGTTTACATGAGAATAATGAAATTAAGGACAAGTTACACAGGATGAGTGTTGTACAGTATATGAGCTAAAGCTTGGAATAAGCTGCTGCTGGGTCTTGTAGTTTTAACGAAAATGCAAATATTTGACAAATGACAGGCCACTTTAATGAAGTGATGAAAAGTCTCATTTCAGTATAGTGGGAGCTTGGGAGAACTACTGAGGACATATGATATATGATTAGCCACAACCCCTCTTCTACAAGTGCAGCGTTTGATTGTGCTTTTATGTATTATGTATCGGAATCACATCATTCATATGCACATGTTGGATGATAGTAGAAGACACTGACACAAGGCTGCATCTGTAATAACCTACCGAGTATCCGAGGCGCAGCCCTGTTAAGTCACTAAAGCAAGTCTAAGAGTTTCCACTATTTTTAAAATATTCAATGTGAGTTGTTTAATAAGAGCTAATACATAAAAAATCTCTTCTACTACAGACTATTTAATGAGGCTACCACATAAAATAACTTGCTAAAAATAGTATTGTAAGCAAGTGTAAACATATTTTCTTTCTTTCTTTCTAATATGATGGTAGGATGTGTAAATTAATATTAAGAAACCTGAGGTACCTGGTTTGACAATAAGCAGAAATATATCCTGACTTTCACATTTTTATTACACATTCATAAATGATGTACTGGTGTTCCTCTTTCATAAACATGTCAGCACTCATGAGATTGGTATTCTCAATGAGCACTGAAAGAGAAATGTTAAACTGTAGCTGCTACACCACACTTTGGGATGTAGCAACATGGCTTCAAAAAAACCAAATCCAGACCAGTCAAATCTCTGACATGAAAACTTCTTTGTGCGGCTCATTTTCTTCTTTCTTCTCATACACTAATCATGCACTGTTGTTGCGTGGAGCACCCACAATTTCACTGTACCCAACTATGCAATGACAATAAATTAATTCTATTCTATTCTATTCTATTCTATTCTAGTTCCTGCTTCACCCATTTATGTGCATATTGTATGCATACAAAAATGCTTGTAAATGTCAGTGCAAGAACAGACAGTATTTCCAATGTTTTGTGGGGGAGCAAAACTAATCATAGGTTTAGTAACCACAACCCTGGGCCCTGGAGTGCAGGCGCCACCCCTTTGGCACCGGTGACAGGCACTGACCCAATGGCTGGCAGGAGGAGCACTGTTGTTGACAAGGATCTAGTCCCAGATCTCTCATTAAGGCTGCTCATGCCTCAGATTAGATAAACGCCAAGCATAGACGGTGCATCCTGGCAAAATAATTACACAATTTTTAGTGTGTGACGAAGCTCCCCAATTGGTAAAAAGATGAAGTCAACTTTGATGCAGTATAAAAATATTTCTAGGTCCCTGAACATTCTTTAGTCATTACTATGTCAAGCTCACACATCATAAACACATCAGATATTTTTAAATCGCAGCATTTTTGTTCTGTAGAGGGTCATTATTCGCTCTCTGAAGTGGATACATCCGATGCTCTTTTAACTGGGCAGCACATGCTTATCTGACAGACATGGAGTGTATGCTTGCCTGCTGGCCATGGGACAAAGAGGAGGGGTTAGTCTCCTCTGAGAGTCATCTGTGGGCTCTAAGAGGGGATTTCACTGCTCAGCAGTGGCCTGGTTTACTCTGAGCTTTACACACCAAGACACAATGAGTGGTATGTACACAAGACAACAGAGATGATTATTCATGTGTTTTCAGAAGTAAAGAGTTCTGTCAGATACAGTATGAACACATTATCTGTTAAGGTTATGCATCTCAGAATAGAAAACCTTAATTTTACATTATTCCTCCAATTCCATGAGCAATATACTGTTATTTTTGAAAATAAAATAAAAACACAATAAATGATTCTCTCAACAGGTTAAAGTTTTAAACATTACGGAATACTTCTATAAATCATTTAAAGTAGTTAATACCCTAACATGCTTTGGTATTTGACAATGGCTGCAGGTTTCATTATATCCACTGACAACTTTGGGTTTTGAACCAGTTTTGTTTATTAAAACCACTGACTGTTTTCATTAAACTGGTTGTGCCTTATGGCCGACATTTTGCAAAGGTCATAAAGCTGAAACCCACTGGTAAATGTATTTTTATAGAGACAAATGAAAACATATATACTGTGTATTGTACTATGTCACATATTTTCATATTTAATTTTACATATTTTACCACTATATTAAATTTCAGAAAACAAAATAATAAAAAATATTCCAAATCTTAAAATAATTAAGAGAATGAAAACAAATCAAGAAAAAGACCAAAATACTCATGAAATGAACAAAGCCACCTAGACAACGAACAACAGGAAAAATCATGAAATTAGCAAACTTGAAAAAGCAAATCAAGAAAATTGTCAATAATTATATGAAAGGGAAAATTAATAAAAGTAAATTATCTACAAAAGGAATAAAAAATAACAAAAAAATGAAGAAAATGAACAAAACTGAACCAACGAATAAAATATAACTAATAACTATAATATAATACAAAAAAGCATCCTGTCATCTTTCAGTCAAATGTTTGTTTTACAGTAGTGACAGACACTGCACTTCAGTCATGGTCCGGTAAAAAGCAAAAACATTTATTTATTTATTGTTAGTATATACTTCCCCTTTTGGGTCCCAACCCACCATTTGAAACCATTCCAGTAACTTTTTCTACTCAAAACTCAAACTCTGCATACTTACCTTAGAAAGCAATGACAATTGTTACAAAAGCAGCTCAGCTGGCTCATACAGAGAATTTAGTTAAACCATAAGCTACAATGATTTTACTAATAACTTTTAATTCATACCAAGATTCCAATTTCTGCTGAATGTCTGTATACATTAACCTTTTAAAAATGGCTAAAAAGGTTTGACAAACTCTCCAACTTCTCCAACCCACTGATCAAAAAAATGACATCAAGGATTCATCACAAGAATTACAGAGATGATTATTTGATTAAGTTGATATTCATTTGGAGTATTTACAGTTGAGGTCAAAATTATTAGCCCCCCTAATGAAAGTTCAACTCCTTTCAAAATCAGCAATCTTTCTCAGATCTAAACTCACTTGTTTTGTTGTTGGCATAATGCGTTTAGAAGTGATACCTCAATGCCTTTCTGAAGTGAATAATGGACAAATGTTCAGTTTTAACTTCAGTCCACACACTCAGACCATTACTCAGTGAAATACAGGTGGTTTGTACTATGCCTGAATAAAAAGGTCGGTTCTTCTAGGGGTGAATAATATTGGTGGGCTACTAATTTTAACCTCCGCTCTACATTATATGGAAAGGCAGGCTCATCTACAAACTATTAAATTCTTAAAAACTGTTCTTGTTGCTCTGAAGACTAAGACAAATTCTGACAGGTTAAATAAATCCAAAGATAATGTTAGCAAACAGTAGTTAATAATCATTAAGATGTAAACAAAAGATTGATTATTTTTCCAGTGTTAGTTTGACGCGAGAAGACTTGCCTCTGGAGACAAACAATCGAGGACGGAACCATGCTGAAGAGATCCAATACACAGAAAGACACTTATCAGACCAAACAACATGCTGTTGTCAAAGTTATACTATATCTTACATTAAATATGTAAATGAGATTCCCTTCTCAAATGCAGTATTGACAGCACCGAACAACTGCATGTACAGTGCAAATATTAACATTAAATAAATATAGAGAACAAACATGATAATTATGACAAATCAGCTCTATAATATTCTGGTTTTTTCCTGTTTTATAAAAAATATTCAGTGTTCCCAACAAACTGTTTACATGGCCAATGACCCTCCCACTAATTTTCCTGTTTAAAAGTAGCTGTTCATACCCTGAGTGAAAACAGTTTTTTTTTTTTTTTTTTTTAACTGGCAACAAATGTTCCACTTTGTGAACTCAGCCTCACTCTTCCCTTCCTTGAAACACTGTCCTAAAGAAGTCAGCTTTTGGGTATTTGTGCATACCCAGCAGCCCTGTGATATCCTCTGTGATAATGTTTAAAAGTAGGTGTTTTTCTCCTTCTGACGAGAAATATGAACTTTTCTTTGAAGCATCCACCTTTACAATTGAGGATCTTTGTCTCTACAGCAGCTGACTTAAATCTGCTCATGAGAAGCATTTTCTGAATGTGTTATATGTCTAAAGAATAAACATAAAACCAGAATAATACTGTAATATCCCATGTGTCTAAGCTGCAGCGTACTCCATTTGGAAAAAGGCCCGATTGATCCAACCAATATGCTGCTTTCCAAATTTGGAACATTGTAAAGTTTGGCATAATAGTGGAATTGTAGCGTGTAACTGAGGTCACCATGGCTCCAGCAGACATGAAGTTGGCTCAGGTGCAGGTGCTCGTGTACTGACTTACCGCCCACATTGTCCATCTCCTTCTCCTGCAAGAGACTGGCGGCGTCCTCGTCTCCCTCCAGCACCAGCTCTGTCTCTGGGTTCTGGCTCACAACAGTTTGGCTGCGATAGACCTTGTTTGACTTGACCACTTCGTCCTCCTCCGAGCCTATAAAAAGAAATATGATCAAAAACAAAAAGCTAACTACAGTACTTGGACCTGTCAGTCACAGCATCGGTTTCCATGGACAAAGCAAGTTGGCAATTGTTCGTTCTTTGCACACATCCTTCACCTTAACAGGTCTGCCACAAAACATTTTCTAGCTTTCATTTAAGTAACTAGACTGTAATAAATCATCATATAAGGATGTAAAAATGATCTCTTGAGCAATTAACCATATGCCTGTGTATTATTTTACCTTTTTTGCAGTCTTTCTTTCCAGTTTATATATCAGAAATAAAAGCACATAGCAATCTCTTCTGATCCCTCTTATTTTCTTGAAAAGTAGTTACCACATTTACAAAATCCAAACGTATTTGTAAAAGGTCTGTCCAGCTCTCATTAAAACATTAACCCTTTCTTAAAAAAGGAAAAAACTACCTCACTTTGTATATTGCGAAATTGCCCAGATTTTCAAATGCTTCCTATCAAATTTTACAGATACTTAAAAAACTATGCTGCTACTGTTTGACAAAGCACACACAAAGAGTGTCTACAGGCATCAGACACTTTGTGAGAGCCTTGTAACCAAATTTAAGACTGAGTTTTGTGCAGGTAAACTATAATATCGCCATATTTTACTGTAAATTAGTTCACACATATTCTTTTAGGCATTTTAGTATTTGAATATAAAAGATAAGATAATGTATCTAAAATTAAAGCTCGTGGCTTATGTTTTTACAGCATTCAATCTAAATGTAATAAGCAATAAATAAACAAAATGAACAAAAGTGATTAAAGTAAATAAAACAATCAAGAAAATGCATAAAATTGTGAACATGGACCAAATAAATAAGAAAATGAACACAAATCACCAAAATAATCCACAAATTCATCAAAACTGAATGAAAGTGAATAAAACTCTAGAAAATTTATTAGAAATGAGAAATTAATCAATAAAAAAAATCAAAATTCAACCAAAAACTAAACAAAAAGTCTACCAAATGAACAAATCTACATTTCCCAACAGTCCAAAGTATAAAACAGGACAAATATTTAGTGTAGTATGCACTTTATAGGTTCCACATCTTAACACTTAAATCAACAGTATATGTGAACAGTATATACTATATGTGTTTATTCCTTGTTTTTCTGATTCTCTGATTTCACTGTGAAGTGTTATACCCACCTACACTTCTTCTCAAAATGCTTTGATTGGCTGAAATGCAGGTCAGTCTCACGATGAACTGGCATCATATGCTGATATAAGGTTAGTGTAAACACAGAAGAATGCACATTTCATGGTCAATTTTATAAAGAAAAAAAAAGTCAGGAATATTAGCATTTGGCGGGAGGGAGGTGGGGCTAATGTAGTTTGACTATGATTGGTTGGTTTAAATATTCACATTCAAATTTAGAATTATGCTGGGTTAGGGGGAGGGAGAAATGCAATTGTCTTGATGGTGACAGGTGTGTGACCTGTGCTGTCATAAGTTACAAAAATTCATAAGAGTTTGATTCTCTTGGAGGCCAGGCTGCTGAAAAAAAATCATATTTTCACAGTTTATTTTTACATATCAAACTTAATACGAACCTCAAAATCAAATAAAAATGAATTTTCACAGTATGGGACCTTAAAATCTAAGAAATGTGGACATTAAATCAAATGTCTGTGGTGATTAGGACCTGAGAAATTCAATTGTAAGGCTTTATTTTTGTAAAATTGAATTCAAGACATTTAAGACTTATTGTGAAGTCACCGTGCACTGACAAACTGCTCAAAAATTACATTAAAATACATGCAGCAACTAATATATAGAAGGCTATAAGGCATAAAGTTTAAGTGTTGAATCTACCCTGTTCTGCATATTTCATAACCTGTATTCAATATGAAAAGGACAAATAAAGAATGGAGAATATCTACATTAAATACACACTATATGCTGGGTGAACTTGATATGAGATGCCAACTAATGTACTTGCCATAGCATATAAAAGAATGTCAGGGTACACAATCGTTCCATGAATATATTTTGCGTGATTGAACATCAGAGGTGTTTCAGCTTTTATTTTAGACGAGGTAAAAAATGAAACACTATCTGAATCTTGAAGACCAACAGCTGAATGGAGGGATACATCTGAAGCTGGTAGTCGATTAGTGATATCATTTGCTGCTTTTGGAGAGTTGACAACAGTGAGACTGAACAGACAGCACAACTAGGAGGCTGCCTGCATCCAGACTTCATCATGCTGTACAGCTATAGTAAAGCACACTAAACTAATATTTCGTGCACTCTGAAAACAAAGACATCCCACGATACATTTACAAACTTAAATCAGTCCATCTCCCACATGTTCCTGCCACACAGCTGTTCAGAAAATTTATAAGAATTTGTATTGTTGAAGTCCAATGCAGGAAATAACCAGAGGAAAAACTTGTGTGTAAAAAAGGAAGAACACATATCAAGAACTGAGAGGTGGTTGACACCCGTCTGATGTGTTTTCTTTCAGCACAGTTCTTAATTCCGCTCTCCCTCCCCTGAGGAACATGTACCTTGTCTTGAAGAGGTCACATTTGACTGTTGTCAACACTGCTACTGAGAAAAAAGTCTGCTTCCTGCTCTGTCTCATATCTGCAGTGCTTTCATCAGACGAAGAGAAGACGTTGGAGCTTCGCAAATGAATTCTGTGTAATGTTAAGGCAAAGGCCAGCCAGCAGTCAGAGATCAAAGTGGAATGAGTGAAACTTAAAACTGTAATTCTGTAAACCATTCTTATGCTTCGAGTAAATGAGGGAAAGCTCAGCAGACACGCTGGTTTTCTGATTGGCAAGTCTCTCCAGTGTTGAGTAGACCAAATAAACCAAGCTGATTTCTGCACGCACATAATCAACATCAACTGTCCGGAGGTAGTGGGGAGCAGTGCAGTGTTTTACTTATAAAGCACTTTGGTTCTCATAGAAACAAAAATAACATGGTTATAAATAGTGGGATTTTTAAGAGCTATGACACAAAGGAGAAAACATGCTGACGAAAATGTGATCTTATCCTGAACGATAGACCATTGACTCAGACATTCTTGTAGTAAATGTGCGACTGTGAAAATGGTCACCATTTGTCACTATCAAAAAACGTGGTGTGGTGGTGTGTCCCAGCAGACTCATCAGAATTTATGTTATTGTATGTAATTTATGTTAACTTAGAATAAGCCATTTACATCTATAGAGGGAGGGGTCCCTTCCAGAGTCCACCGTGTCTCAAAAGTAACTTACAGTATAACACACAATCCAAACACTGATTTACACAGCCATTGCAGGCTCTAAACCCACTTGGATGGATAAGGTGAAGTTAGAGGTAGACTTTTTTGCAGTCTACTATTTCAACACTAGATGGTACAAAATTGTACACAGTGCACTTTTAATGAAAAATACAGATACGGTACTTGTTATCATAAAAATGTGAATATCAAAATTGCCATGAGCAAACAATAGGTTATCCCTACTTGTATGTCTCACATAACTAAAATTAAAGCACACAAGAAGTGGAAAGACCAGAGCATGTACTCTCCAGTCACTACACTGAAGGAATTCCTTGTTTTTTTGTGCATTGCATGAGAAGATATATTTTTAGTTAAACACATTTTATCATTGATAACCTAAAATGTGTTATCCATATCCTTACAAAAGTACAGGATTACAGAATACCATTTAGGAAATTTGATGTTTGTTTTATTAGTCTGTATATACATCAAAAAATTAGAACAAAGCACAAGAAGAATCTTGGCCTCCATCACGTCCCTGCCTTCCTAAAATCTGTTGTGAATGCATCTAATTAACATTGCACAGCAAGCAGTCCATCAAAAGCCACTGTCACTGATCTCTCAACATCTTTGAAATAATCACAGCATTTTCATTTCATGTCTGTTCTCAAGCACTTCACAAACACTGCCAGAAGAAGGCACAGATCGTCGGTCTCACGGGTCCTCTTGTTCAATCACTGAGTTGAAACTGCCTCAGAGTGCACTAATTACACTCTGTAAAGTGCACTGCGGAGCTTTCATGACCCCGGCGGAGGCTGATGAAGTTCTGCCATCTGTGACCAACGGAGGCCGCCCCTGAGCCTTCATCCCAGGGGTTCAACAAGGATACGCAGTCTTTTACAAGTTACAGAATCTCTTGAATTTTGCAAGTTCAAATGTCACTAAAGAAATCAGTCAGGCCTGAATATATGGTGTTGTAATAAATGTGAGCTGTTCTGTTTTTCAGTTTCAACATTCAAAAGAAAAGAAAAGTTTATTATGCATAGTAAAAGTATCTCTAAAGTTGTGGAGAGAACGTCATTTTATTTGAATAAAAGAGGGACAAGGCCTGGCACAGATGGATTTTATGTTCACACCTACTGGCATAAGATAATCCATAAGATTCATTTTATTGTAGAGAGTCAAAGTTTTTCAAGAAGTTACATGACAGTTTAACTGTGTTTTTAACTGAGCATAAGTAAAAAACATACATGAGCCACAGAAATTGATGTCAAATAAACTTTTTATTTGTGAATAAGATGAAGGCTCTCACTTTGGAAATATCTTGCTGTTCAGTAGTTTTACTATTAAATATGGAAAAGATAAGAGCTGAACGGGCTGTAAAACACAGTTGAATTGAGTATAATACTGTTGCAGAGTGTTCATGTTTCATGTTCTGCAGTGCTGGCTGCCTTTCACTTTTAAAGCTACAGTTAAGCTGGCAAACATGTTTTGTAAAGTCTCCAATGTATTATACACCCTGCTTTAACCACTCCTTAAAATAAATCCAAAACATTGTGTTTTACTTTGGATTCAGATACATGTTTGAGCTCATTTCCTAAGGACAAATGCACTTGATACTCACAAATACTTTAATACTCCCTAACTCCAGAATATGTGATTCAAAACAAAACACAGCATCTACCACTTTAGATTGCAGACACAGTAAAGTGGTTTGCTCAAACAGAACACAATTTGGATAATGGCCTGAAAAAAGGGCAAATGTGGGGAAATTTTAACAATCACTGAATATTTGCCAATTTATATGACAGGCAGTATTTTAAAGACAAAACAACTATCTGAACTTCTCAAGCAAAAACTTCAAAAAAGGGCTTTTACTCTAGACATGTAACAGAAATTGTTCTGCTTTATATCACATTCTGCCAATTTCTCCAGATAATGTACAAGCATTTATCCCCTTAGCTTTTTACTACACTGTCTTATAATGTTTTGTGCAATCATCTCACCATTCATATAGCGTGAGTTCTATTAAATATATCTCTTCCGTTTCCCAGCCTCTGTGTTTCAGATCTTGCCCTCCCACGCACCCTCTCCACAGGCTCCACATTCCACATGGAGAGAAAAAGTCCAGTCCGTAGGATTGCATTACCTCTGGGGTGATGCAATTTTGCCCTGTCTCTTTACTTTTATTTACTCTGTACTGAAAGATAAAATGAGGGGAAGAAAATGACAGCTTCATACTTCCTGTGATGATTGCCATCCGTTGCAGAGAGTATGTTTTAAAGACTCGGGAAGTAAACATTATAACTTTGATGTAGGGGAGTTTATACAATGCAGACGCTTCCTCTTGGGGAGATCTTTATTCAATATTCTGGGATATGCAGAGCATGTCTACCGGGTTACAAACAACCTCATCTTCCCTCTATCATCTAACATTAACAACATTGTCTAATAAACCTCACATCTGGATCTGAATGTACTCCACACAGCAGGACGTATCACAGCTGGAACCAGGGAAGACTACATTTAAGTGTCAAGATTTGCAGGTTGTCACTCATTCCAGATTAATATCTTGGATTATAAAGAAGGAGATGATGCCTAACATTATATCACAATGGTACCACTGATGCTGCAGCAAGAAGCTATAGAGATCAGTGTCCGGGTCAATCAGCTCCAAGAGAAGCAGCCCACCTGAAATGAGACGGCAAGGACACCCGAGGTAAAACACCCTGTTAAACACTTGGATCAATATTAACGTGACTTCCATTTCATGCTTGCCCAATTCCAATCACCTAACAATAAACTCTGATACTGGGTTGTGGCTGGCTGTAACAGGGCAGGTTATTACAGGGAGAGGGCAAAGACAGAATCTGCTGGCTAAGCTGTCAATGCTGCTAACAGACATCAAGGTAGAGCTAACGCAGAGTTTAACCTCCCATCACACATGTCCACACACAGTTACAGTCACCGCAAAAAGCTGAATACAAAGTTTGCACAGGCAGTTTTAGACAATACATAAACTAGTTTTTGAAACTTATTGGCTGTTAGTTAAGATATTTTGGGTAAGGACTTTTCCTATCTGTGCAGCATTTTAAGGTAAGGCAAGATTTCACTAATAGTGTAGGAAAAGTGTACCGCTACATTGGCTGTATGGCTTATAACAATGACATGAAACCAAAACTTGGAAATAAAAAATAAAACATTTGGTATGAAGAGACAGACAACACTTCCAACAACCTCAGTCTCACATGTAAAAACTGGCCAAAATCAGCAGCAGTTCTGCTGACACACACCAGAAGGAACCATCTAGTCATTTACACTAAATGAATCAAATATTGCTTATTTATTTACCTTTAACCAGGAAGTCACATTGAGATCAGAAATCTCTTTTACATGGGAGATCTGGCCAAAGTAGAAGCCATACAAAAACTTTTCAAAAATCCTGCATTTACATCATAATTTAGATCATCACTCAAATTTGCTCCTTGGCTCATTTCAAACAAACAAACAAACAAACAAACAAACAAACAAACCAATGTCAGCATTGGTTTCTTCCACCTCCTTTGTGAAGGTGGATAAATGTAAGATCAGTTAAAGGTTTGATACGAAAGATACAGATCTTGTTGAGAACCTGCCCCTCCTGGATCAATTCCTTGGGATCGTTATGGTGCTTGCCTCAACAATTCCGTTATCGATCCCATCATGTACACAATGACGTCACATGCAAGCAGCGCTGGTTTGTTTTCAATGTATCCAACATGTCAACTGGTAGAAGCGCTCTTAAGAGTGGTTATATTTTACACCTATGATAGCAGGGCCTCCTGCAATACTTGCAAAGCTGTCATTTCACGTAAGGGAGGAAATACCTTTAGACATGCAGCATGTAATTTCACGCAGCACACAATGTCACCTATTTGGCAGCCTACAAGGCAGCAGCAGCATGGCGAACGTTGGTGCGGCATCCATCATAAAAGGTAATGTCACTACCCGCTCCAAATTCTGTCTACAGCCTTACTTAGTGCTGTTTGATTGGTTGTGTGAACTTGCTTTCAGTATACAGTACATGACTGTTGGAGTCAGACCGGCTGAGAGGCTGCAGCACCCGTGCACTAACTACTCCTTTGACTGAAGCAGGAAGAAGAGAATGGCTGAGAAGATAATAAATGAAAGTCACCAAACAGTGACTTGGTTTGTGGTAAAAGACCGTACCATTTTTCCGTGGTAGATGCCACTGACTTTCGGTAAGATGCTATGATGTTATGAAATGTTAGTCGTGTGTTGTAGTTCTAACAAATATGATTTTGTTATAATTTAATCTCACTCATATACTTTATGCAGGGACATGATAAAGATTCTCACCCCAAAATACAACCCTGCCAACAGAAACCGTTTAGCAGAACAATTAATCTCTGTGTGAGTTTAAAAGAGCAATTTCATCTCAGAGCTGACAAAATGTAATAGTAATAAGCCTTTTTATACTCTTCTTCAACCAATGACAATCGATAAGAGAACTGTTAAGGAATCAAATCGATAAGCAGTATCGATAATGGAATCAGAATCGCTAAATTCTTATCAATTCCCATTCCTACCTGTGAGTGGGTAGGACATACAGTATGAGGATGCAAGTAACATTTAGTTCTTGAAGTTGAAGAATTTGAAACAAAAAAATTGGTCACCGTAAGGATGCAAAGTCCAAAATGTTGGGTTCAGTGGTCCTTGTTCTACAGTGGACAGAACCCCATGAGGAAGAAAGGACAAACAGATCTCAATCCAGTAGAGTATCTAAGGGAACAAAACATTACTACCACATAATGTTGTGTAGGTTCCCCCTTTTGATGCCAGAGCAGCTCTAACCCAAGGCATGAGAGCTACCAGACCTCTGGCAGCTGCTGTAATAAGTGGCAGTGCATTACACATTAGACATTATAGTGGCAGAGTGAGCGGCAGAGTGAACTTGGGCCTTCATGAATCTAACATGGTTTTCCAACACATTTCACAAATACTCAATTGGATTGAAATTAGGTTGTTCATCCCTAGTCCACTTTTGCTGGGGTATTATTCACTGCAATCTAGAACACCCAACAATATCTTTAGGTTTGGAGGTGCAGTGACCATCACAATTTGGTCCCTGTCAAAGTTGCTCATTTGCTGCTCTCAGCGCAACAACTTCGAGGGCTAAATGTTCACTTGCTGCCTAATACATCCACCCACTGATAAAAGCCATTGGAATGATAAAATCAACATAATGACCACTTCACCCCCTTAGTGGTGTATGCAGATGTCTGTTCAGTTATGTGAAGTTTGTGTTGGAGTTTAAAATGGAGATGGAGCTACTGTGATCTCACCTATTGATTTGTAAATTTTTGAAGCCAGGAGTTTTCCATTTTTATTGGAATATAGAATCTAATTTTTAATCTTATATAAAATATTTATGAACAGAAGATTGCAAGACTCTCAGATGCTGTTAAAAATGTAGCACTCACAGAAATGTTTGTGGAAAAAATTCCTTCCCTGTTGTCACTCCCCCCAAGTGTGCACATAAGACTGACGTTTACCATGAACACACCATTGTAAATCTGCCCTTTTCAAACTCAGAATGGTGGCTCAGAATATATTGCCATATCCAACTGTCAAATGAAAAACTGTGTATTTAATTTGGACAGCTTACTGTTCCTCCAATAGTCCCAGATTTTAAAGCTTTTTAATGACTCTCAAGGGCCAACTCAAACAAGCATTTTTTTGTTTTTCTACTCTGGTGCTTTTACAGGCAGCAACCCACTAAAAACATCTATAGAGTCTCTGTCAACTACTAGAAACAAAGTCTTGATGTGATGACTGATGGGTCCCCAACCTCTAATCCTCACCAATAAGGTTATCTGCTAAGGCAATTCCTTAGTACCATGTAATTAAATGTGAATATTCATTAAAAATCTGAATCTGTCAACATACATTTTAAACAAAAACTGTCATTGCCAACCAAGTCAACTGAAGCCTGAAAAAAGAACAAAAGATTCTGCTCATATCAGCTCATAACAAAACCTGGCCTCCACCATGCAGCCACATCAAAGCCTGCGGGAATGAGCCTGAAAGTGCAGCTCACCTCTGAAGGAGAGCAACAGGGCCATCTGACCGCAGGCGATCCCTTTCACTTGACAAGTTTATACATTATTCCGCTCATTAAAACCATTGCATGCCAGCAGGACTTCAACAAGTCTTCAGTCACTACACCGAGTCACTAATGCAAAACAACAGGAAGTAAACTGATAGCTCCTCATTTGTTTTAAATGTATATTCACGTAAGTCACTAAAGAGAAATATATAGATATGCGTTGCAGAAAGCTGTGGTGTAGATTTGGGATTTTCATAATCCTGTAATTATTAGACTTTCAGTTTCATTTTTCATTTCAGTTTAATGTGACTATACTTTATAAGTTGTTTTAACAGTATTTAATGTATGTGTTATGTTCAGTTTTTTCAAGTGGTACAAGAAAATTCCTCTATAAAGGTTGAAAAATGACAAAGCCTTTGCTTATCATTAAGAATTTTTCTTGAATACTAAGAACCAAAGTCATTGAAATCAAGGGGCCAAATTACATGAAATTGATTTTACTTTAAACTCTATTTTAATCTCTGGCTCACATGTCTACTTGGGCTTATGATTTCTTTCTAGTAAACTCACTGTAGGACAAGTTTTGCTTTATCCAGACAATGAGATGGGCAATTAAAAGATCCAACAGTGGGAAGACACATGGATAACAACGTAAAGGAAAAAAAACACAAAGGAGTGGTCTCTTCCACAATGACACTACTGCCTTTCATAGAGCATGAGGGCTCACTGAATGCATTAGTATGAAATACATACCGTATTTTCCGGACTATAAGGCGCATCTAAACGCCGTCAATTTTGTCCAAATATGACACTGCGCCTTATAATCC